>JBCJKH010049643.1:21116-33678 GCA_039877255.1 Loriculus beryllinus
CTGAAAAGAGAGCAAATATACACAGTGTTTTCCTTTTTTCTCATGTTTTCCTATTCTTCTCTGTCTCAACTGTCTGCCCTGAGAGGAACCCCACACAGGAGAAGAGGAAGAGTGTGAGGAGTCCTCCCCAGAGGTGGAAGGAGAGGCAGAGACAACATGGGATGAACTGATCACAACCGTCATTTAATGTCACCCTGTGCCACTCATCAGGGAGGAGGCAGAGAAATTGGGAGCAAAGTTGAGTCTGGGAAGAAGGGAAGGGAAGGGAGAAGGTGTTTAATTTGGGCTCATTTCTCATTACCCTATTGTGATTTGATTGGCGATATTTTCAATGATTTTTTCCAAGCTGAGACTGTTTTACCCATGAGGGTAACTGCTGAGTGATCTTTCCCTGTCTTTATCTCAACCCATAAGCCTTTCATTATGTTTCCTCTTCCCTGTACAACTGGGGAGTGACAGAGTAGCTTTGGTGGGCACAGCCAGGTTCAACCCACTACAAAGGTACAGCAGAGTCTTGCAGTGCTTCACAGCTTCTATTTCAAGAAGATGAATTTAAGCACACTTAAGACTGTGAAACTTTCTGCTAGTTGAAAGTTGAGGGAGAGTTAATAATTCACTTGCACAGCTCATCTATTGTAGCCTGTCCCAGTCCCACCCTTTCCTAAGGCCTAGTGGCCAATGCACCAACAATTAAGAACTCAAAATCTATCTAAACTGAGAAAGCAGTCGAATTTCTTTCTCAGATGATTCAGCGATGAATTCTGAGCTAAGTTTAGAGACCTTCAAGCAATGGTCTCCTGTACTTATCATGTAATCTATGTTCCTCTGCTTTGAAGGAATTTCTACTAATAGCTGAGGGCTAGAGGAACACAAAGAGAGCAAACAATGAAATTTCAGCCCCTGCCATCAAACCTCATCCAACACAGGGCTTTTATTCTTCAGATTTACAGAGAAAACAAGAAGTTGCCTTGATTTCCATACTGATATGGGCAAAATGGAGATTACCACAGTAAGTTGGCTGGTAAGCTAAATTTTCTTAAAATAACCTACAAATCTGGACAGCCCAAGTGCTGCAGATGTGGATAGAAAGCCAAGTAACCATCTAAGGTCAAAAGGAGTGTATGGACATCCTTTTATTTAAGTAACATCTTCAAAATTAAGGACTCACTGGAGTCTGTGGCTAGGAAATGGCCTTGGAAATATGAAGACCCTCCAATTTCTTACAAAGATAAGAATGAATATTTCCAGGGTGTCAGATGGCCTGGAAATCTGAGCCCTTGTCTTCCAAAGAAGACAAGCTCTTTGGAACAGAAGTCTTGTCTTTTTTAAGGTTTGTGAAGTCCCTGTATCCTATGTAGCAGAAAACAGTTGCGGAGAAAGCGATAGCAAACAGCAATCTGCTGAACATGCCACCCAGATTTGAGAACAAGACAGACAGCTAGGGAAAAAACCCAAAAAGAGCAACAAAAAGAAAAGTTAAGTCATTTCAAAAATCCCTTAAAAACTCTCAAGGGTGTTGCAAATCCCTGTAGGCATGGAGACTTCCTGGCTGTGGATCTTTCTGTAGAATTCTGCAGACTTTGCAAACACTTTAGGATGCTGCAGCGAGTAGAAGCTTCCAAGCTGTCATTGCTGGAGTATAGCTGAGCTGGCCAATTATGGTTCTGTTACCACAGCACCTTTAATATTTTCTATTTACTTTATCATTTTCCCTTAACTTTTATTCAGGTAATCATAGGCTTGCAGTCACCAGCCAGATGGACTCAGAGAAACAGTTGTTAAGGAAGGCTAGCTTCTCCCTCAGGCGATTCTCTCACAGTCAGGTAACAGTTCTAATAATAATAATGATGTGGGGAGGGGAAAAAACAATAATTTGAGCAATAGAATATAGTGTTCATTATGTTAATTTACTCCAAAGTATTTGTGTGCTGCTACTTGGCATTAAGAGGCAAAATTGAGTTGGCCCAGTTCATGGAAGGAATATGGTAACATCATGTGAAGTATTCAGGGTTTCATTTAGGGCAGGCAGGATAAATGGCTAAAGTTTTAATCCTTTATCACATAAAACACATATTCAAAGCCTTGCACGCCAGAAGTGAAAATAAGTGCTTTGGTTTTTTTTTCATCAAGCAGACTAATTTGACTATTCATTTACTGTATTTAATCAAGAGAGGCTCAGGGCTAGAAAAAGGTACAAGAAGGAAGATAAGACAAGTTACTACTGAGGTGATGCGAAAAGGAAGTGTGGAAACACTTGACTGGTAGTGGTTCTCCCTCCGACTGTTAAGTACTTGGGTATTTCTTATCTGACCCTCACTGGGAGAAATTCTTCTGTGTCAGTAACCACCAGCACCCAAGTTCCCTACGTGATGTCTGGATAGCTTAGATTTTCTCCTCAGACTGTCTCAGAGGACATAGGGAAGCGAAAGTCCACTGTTGTTTTAAACTTGAAACATCCATGTTTCTCCTCTAGATAGGTTCTGCCATGTCATATAAAGGCTCGGAGTAGGAGGATGTAAGTCAGCCCTTGGAGTAAAGAGGCTCTTCTCAAAGCAGAGGGTTTGTGCAAGGGGCATTGCACCAGAATGTGGGAGTTACATGAGGGTCACCTGGACTGAAGAAATCTCACTGAAAGTTGAGTCCATCCAATAAGTGAGTGGAAATACTTCCTCTTCTGATGATTCCAATAGTGGGGCCTTCCAGGAGAATGGACCTTCCAGAATTTCAGGCTTCAGAATGGAGTTCTGATTTCTTCGGGGAGACAGAGCAGCTGCATGGAGACCTCATGGCAGTCTTCCAGTATCTGAAGGGGGCCTACAAAGATGCTGAAAAGGAGCTCTTCATTAGGGACTATAGCGACAGGACAAGAAGGAATGGGTTTGAACTTTAACAGGGGAAGTTTAGCTGAGATATTAGGAAGAAGTTCTTGACTGTGAGGGTGGTGAGGCACTGGAATGGGTTGCCCAGGGAAGTTGTGAATGCTCCATCCCTGGTGGTGTTCAAGGCCAGGTTGGATGGAGTCTTGGGCAACGTGGTTTAGTGGGAGGTGTCCCTGCCCATGGAGGGTGCTTGGAACTTGGTGATCTTAAGGTCCTTTCTAACCCAAACTACTCTATGATTCTCCTATTCTATGTAAACCTCACCCTGACATGTGCTGGATCCAATTCTACACTGCTACAGTAGTATTTTCAGCATGAAAAGCATCCATGACTGTTAGCCCTGCACCATAGTCCTTCAGCTTCTCAAACAGATGCACATTACTGGAGAAGCAAGGGCTAGATATTCCATCCAAATTCTAGGCAGACTTTAAAATAAAAAAATAGAAAATATGGCTTTTCTCCATCTCTCTGCTCCCCTCTATCTGTTTCCAAGCAGGAACTGAGTAGACTCCTAATTCTGTTGAAATCAGTAGAAACCAATTGTGCTCCCATTGACTGCAATAGGAGCAAGTCCTTGGTGCATAATACATGGAACAACTCTTTTCCCTATTCTCAGAATTCGGAGACAAGGAATAAAAGAATCAAAAATAAAAGAATCAAGTGCAGGGAAAAGGGGGAAGCTACCCACTTAACTAAATGAAATCTTTGACTACCTAAGAAAACCCCAAGAAATAAGGCTGTCTGGACATACATCTGATCATCCTCTCTCTAGCCAGGAGAGGATAGGACAAATGCATCTAACTGCATGAGGCTGCTGAAGTTCTTGAAAGTGCTTTTGAATTTAAAATTGAGACTGCTTACAGGATGCTTGTACTGAAATACTGACTGTGGCCATACCAAGTGTGTGTCCGAGCAAATCCACACTTACTTTAAACTGCCTTATTCATATGCCAGACAGCAGTAGCCTGCAATTCAGAGTTCATGATATCAACTTGGCCATGGACAAGTTGCTTGTTGAGAACATGCATGGACATTTGGTTTGATCTGAGCTCTGTAATGACACAGCTCCACTGTACCTGAGCTGGCTAATCAAAAGCAAAGGCACAATTGTCTGTGGGTGCTGCAGTCATGCAGTCCTGCACCCACTCCAAAGGAAAAAGCATTGGGAGCTGAACACTGTGGACAGGCAGGAGCTTGTTGAAGATCTCCATGATATTACTTGTTGGATAACATGGTAGCATGTCCACACTGCGAGGCAGTCTCAGCCCCAAAAGAACTACCAGCCTTTAAAAACATTCAGTCATTCCTGGTGAGGAAAATGGCAATGCAAGAAGCAAAGACACAGAAAATACCTAATGTGGAAATAGGGTTTCTTAAACCAGTTTCTCCACGAACACTTTAATGAAATCTTCAGAATGTTGAAGGTATGAGAAAAATATCAATTCCTATTTTCTTTATAAATTAGACTATAATGCAAATACACTGTTGTTGTGAGCCCATGCATGTGCATGTGTGTGTGGACTCATATACTTAAACACTCATTGGCTGAAGCAATGATTCATCGTTTAGTTTAAGTTATACATCCCCACTGAAAGGCTTCCATTTAAAATTAAAAACTCTTTCCTAGGACCCAAAGCAGAGAATGTTGGGATCTGATCTCTTAAATGCCATGTCAGTTCTTGAACATAGGGGTTTTTCTGGTGGGGATTTTTTGTGGGGTTTTTTTTAGTGGAACATTGCCACTGAAGTTATTTTCAGAACATCGTATGGATTTTTCATTGAAACATCTGTGTTAACTTCTATCATCCTTGCTCTGCTTTGTAATTTTGGAAACAGATATAAAGAATGAGCAACCCAGAGCACAGTAATATAGTGGGAAGCATCCTTCATAAGTCAATTGAAGAATTTAATAATCTCTTTACAAATAAGCTCTGCAGCTATGAGAAAAATGTGTGGGTTAAAGGCCTTCCAATTAAGAAAGGTTTCTCTGTGGATTTATAGGCTGGTGGTTAGCTCTTCCTGTTCGAGTTTCCATGGCAACTGTCAGGTAGATTTTCTTCTACTTGCTAGGAAGTTGGAAATGTTGAGTCTGGTTGAGCCTTTCAATTCACTGGAGCTTAAATGAAATTCTTTCAAGGAACTGGCATTTAGCCTGGGTCATTTATTCATATCTAGAAGAGAAATCAATTATAGTAATCAAATGTGCAAATTTTTTTTTTTATTGGAATTATTTTGGGTATACAATTTTTTATTATTGTGCCACAATCTATTTTTAATGCTAGGGTAGGAAAGGTTTGAAATGCTGCAGCTGGCCTCTTTGCTGCTGATAGCTTATGGCTTTAATTACAGCCCAAGACACACAGAGACACATCTCTTTCTTGTCTACTTTTACAGGCTATAATCACTCCCTGTGATATTCATGATACCAGCTCGAATCCTGTAGACTCATTAGAGTTGAGACACCTGTATTGTGAGAAACACATCTTACCAACTTTTTTCTTTCAATTTTCTTGTCTTGTTGATTTGTTTGAATTAGGCTCGAGGAAAGTAAATAATTTGTATGCTGTTATTCAAACTTTCTGAGTACATCGTGTTTTAATTCCACATCAGAATCCCTGTGTGTTTGCACACTTCTTTGTGCTCCTTCTATTTTCCATCCTACACTGACTGCTGCCTGACAGCTCCATGCAAGCTTCATTCTTTTAATTCTCTAACATCAGATACGTAGGCGTGTATGGTGTGTACCTATACTTTCAGCGTTTCTGTAATGCATAATCTGTACCACCCAACGAGCTGTGTCCTGCAGGCTTTATGTGAGTAACACCATGCTGACTTCACTGACTTTTTCTTGCAAGAATAAAGCCAGCATGGCTTGGCCCAGAGATCACAGATTATCTAAACAGAAGCAGGATGGTCTTCTGGGTAGAGAGTAGTTACGAGCTTGGAAAACCTGGGGGCTTGCTTCCCCACTCTGCCCCTGGCTTCCAGGTAAAAGGGAGATTCGTTTAGTGGGGAATCTTAAACTTCACTGAAGTCCTCTCATACTGGAGTTAATGGAGCTGTGACAATTTATGCTAGCTAAGGATCTGCTCCATTACTTGAGCCTCACTCCAGCTGTATAATAGAAACAATAACAGTGCCCTACCTCAGAGGGGTGTCGTGGGGATAAATAGAAGGGAAAGTGTTATGATGCTATGGTAATGAAGACCAGAAAAATACCTGTGATATACAGAAATCAGAATAACTGATCTGACATTTACTTTTATTCTTTCAGTCTTTCTGCCACAGACAGACAGTAAGAGCTTGACAGTGATGCCTAGCTCCTATTTTTCATGTTGCTTTGCTTGCCCTGCTTTCTTCCTTTCCTTCCTTCTTTCTTTCTTAGAATTTCAACTAACTTTCCTTAAAAGCTTTTAAGAACCAGCTAACAAATATTCCATTACATTTTCATCCTCACCTTGTCCCAGCATATTTAATTGTTCTGTTTTGTGCTATTCTGCTTATCTTTATTTCCACGGATTAAGTCCAAAACCTGCACACAGAGGATTCCAAACAGACTTAGTCAACTTAAAGCACAAAAAATTAGTTCATCTGGCATTGATAAAACAGGCAGAACCAAGCCTTAGTGCTATAAATGCTAGCAGTCACTTCCAGGCCACCTCAGAGAAAGAGCACTGATTTGAGTCCAAGGACACACAGCATCTTGTGCTAGGGTTTTCAGCATAGATATCGTCTTTACATTTAGGTCTGCTAAAGAGCTGCCCTGAGCCTTTCTGTGTGTTTCCAAGGAAAATTACATCACAAAAAGTGTGGATTTATGAGTTGGTATCATCATACATACATTAAGGAGCTGGGTGACTGGATGGACTTACAGATGCATAGGGAGTAAGTGCCTCTATAAAGTCAATTGTACAAGGAAATGACTTGGTTGCCTAATAAATGTCTGATTCTTACAGCCAGAAAAATGTTTTGATATTCCACTCTAACCTTCTTCAGTGGTCAGGGGTGTAAACTTCAGGACATGGAGCTGACCCTAGTCCATAAATCGGATTTTAAACCATCTCAGTTGTCAAGAGACTTAACTCTTTTTCACCACAGGCAGATAAGAGAAAACTAAGATAGCACCAGTGCCACCAGCACATATTGACAGTTCTGTTCTGAGGTCTGTATTGACGGCCTTTGTTTTCTGGTTTATGATGTTAGTTTTAACAAGCAAAGAGAGGAGCAGCTGTACCTACGTAAAGGGCTGCCTCCATGACAGTAAAGCTCTACAGGTCCTCTAAGGCTCAGACCCTACTCCTTTCCTGCAGCAAACACACCCAGAATAAGAAGGATTGATCTTTCATCATCACTGTAGAAGATGGTGGGGTGACCATGATTTTGGAAAGGTTTGAAAATGTTCTCTTGTGGTGCTGGGCAAACAGAAGACAGGGCTCCTTTATTATTGTTTGGGAAATTTCAATACATTGCAGATTGCAATTTCAGAAGGCTGAAGGCTTGGGTTATAACTCATTTTTCATCTCAATGTCCCTTCTGTGGCTATTTGAACAGTGAGATCAGGCGCACACAATAAAAGAAGCCAAGTGTCTGCTTAACCTCAGTCCTGAGCAGCGCATAGGAGAGTAGAGGCTGGGGAATAACTCCACTGCTCACTCCATAGTGCAGCTGACAGCAGTGCTGAGTTGACACACTAAGGGTGGTATTGCTGTGCTGGAAATTTGAGCCTATGTTTCGACAGTGCAACTAAGCAAGGAAAGGAGGGAATTGAGACTGTGAAGAATCATGTGTCACAGGTGGTTATCTTGATACATCAGCCTTTGCTGACAGCTGTGTGTAAAGTAATTATTTTAATCATCTCCATGAATAGATGCTGAATATCTAACTCTAAAGCAGTCCTGTGTATAAGCTGCAAGTGTTAAAATGGCAAAGGGCTGGAAAGTACCAACGGTTGTTACACAAAACCAGAAGAAGCACATTCCTTCACAGCTGTATATAGCCACATCTGTTTTAAACGTAAAGGCTGCTGTTGCAGGTGACCTTATATACTTTTGCGCATTAGAGTATGTTAGCAAGTGTGTTTTGGAAAGGTTAAAAAAGATGTCATTTCTTTTTTCAGAAGCTATTAGTTGGATACAAGCAGAGCATCTCAGCCACACGGTGTTATTGTAGGGAGTACGAGGATCACTTCAGATTCAGTAACGGCTTGTTCATCCTGGCACTAAAGAATCGTGGCATCTAATTAGTGACTAATTAGTACTTCTAATTAGTACTTCTCCATCACAATCCCGATACTGATTCATATTTCCATTTATGCAGGCACTCACAGGATTATCCATATACAATTACTCTGTGGTTGTTGCTGCAAGGCAAGGAACAGTTTTACCAAGTCACTTTTTTTCCTTCTAAGCAAACCAGCAGAACGAAGAAATGAAAAGAAGTTTTTCTTCAGGTGCAGTGCCTAGACTTCTCCAGGGAATGAGGAGTGCTAGCAAAAGGCAGGACCTATTTGACTAATGAGGTAAAAACATCCCTGCCCAATGGCTTGACAAACTGCGGAGGAGGGCCTTAAATTGGGTATGAGAAGGGATACTGGTTATGGGATGATGGTAACAACTTTAATTTGAGATTACAAGGGAACAAGCCTTGCCTAAAGGTGCCACCTTGAGTGCCTGTACACAGATTAAGTCAGACAAAGAAGCAGACAGAAATCTGGCCATAGATGTGGATAACAAGCACTGCTGGAATAAATGGGACGTGGTAGGACATAGGTTCCCTTCTACCCTGAATGAGTCTGTGGTCTGTGACTTGAATGAAGTTGCTTAGTGTCTGCATTCCTGTAGAAGGGATTGATCGATGCCTGGTTTCTTGATCTAAGCTCATAGTCTTTCCTTTTTAAATTCTTCTTTCTTAATTGATCAACATTGTCTCTTTCCAGAACAACAACTTTTACCAAAATTACCTTTCAACTCTTCTCCTGCCTACAGCAGTATAAATCTGAAATAACCTCATGGATACCAAAGCAGTGATCCAAATCCACATTGCCATCATTGATATGTGATTCAAGAGCTTTACAGCATGAAGACTTATGAAGATGATTGTGAAGGTAGACGAAGTTCTAGATACACTCTGTATCACAGATGTACCCATCTTTCCAATCCAGGAAACAGCTCTTGAGTCTTTGAACTTCATTTAAATGCTCTGGAGTTGACACTGAAGAGTTACTTTTTTTCCTTATTTCTGAATACGGAGTCATCCTGCTCCCTTTCCAGCTCTTTTACTTTACATCAGCAGAAACAGGCCAATGTCATGTAATCCGCTATCTGAGCAAGAACAAAAAGGTACAGATCATCCAAGTCACAGAGGTGACTGCTCCTCACCTTACACCCTCACAAATATTAGCAAGCAAGCAAGAAGCAAGCATCAGGAAGATCTTTACCTATTTTAAACCTGAGACACAAATTTATTTGAAAATGTTTCAGTCACTACTGATTGTTCTTAGTATTTAAAAAAAAAAGAAAAGCTAGTCTTAATTGTTGCTATGGTAACTAACACATCTGCCGGGATGTGTTGCATTGGGAAGAGTGTGAATCCTGTGAATGTTTCCTGTTGTCTTTCCATGGAAAGACTTAAAGCAGGGCTCCTTACTAGCAACTTTACAAACTCAGCTAGAAGGCACTGCAAAACTGATAGACAAGCAGCATGAAATGAGTGTAAAGAAGCACTCAGATTTAAATAAACAAGCAAAAAGAGCATGACCGCCCAGTAGAACTCATTGCCTTGTTAGAAACAAAAGAATTTTTTGTAGAGTTTAAAACACTGTCAAACACTTTATCTAGATGGCAACATACTCACTTGGTGAGAATCAAACATATATATTTTCAACAGATTCAACAGAATTACCCCTCATGGTTCAGGCCAACTCATTAATATGGAAGGAAGGAAACGAAGCATGTCAGGTTCTTTAGTGTTCTCATCATTAAAACGTGGCCTTACACAGGGTGGGTGAGGCATGCTTGTTTGGCTGTTTACTCATTCCACATTCCACTACATAAAAAAAAAGAGAATATTTTCCCACCTTTATCTCTCCTTGTCAATAAGATGACCTGCATCTTCTTTTTCTCACCCTTCCCACTACCCATACCTTTATGTTTCATTCTGAAAGAATTTGGTGCACTGCTCCTCTATTTATAACTCAAACAATTCAACTGCAAGGCGGGTGGTTTCATTGAAAGATAAACAAACTTCTAACAAAACCCCACTGATTCCTAAATGACCAACTCTGATGACACGGCAGGCTGCAGGGATCTTAAACTACCCTGGGAAGTTAGCCATTTACTGTACTACAGAGTAAGAGCCCCTGTTGTTTCCTTGGCCAAGGAACAGCTGGTGGGTATGTTCTTTTATTTCTCTTTTTTCTTGGAAAGAAAAAAAAAAAATGAATCAATTTCAGTATTGTTTTTTAAAAGGATTAAAATTTAAGGTTTTATTGTGGTTTTAATGTAATATATAAACCTTCATGGCTCTCATTGCATCCTTTTTCTGACACATTTATTGATTTCAGATTTTGGGGGAAGATTGTTAGCATCTTTTGTCCTTTTAAAATGTACTTCTGAAGCGAACGGCTTATTCCCTCATGTTCAGGACTTTCGACCCTTAGCACTGGGATTTCTTGTCTTTATCTTGCTCTTGCTGATGTTTCTTTGTCCCTGAATTAAAGCAAGTTTCTAGTCCATTGGCACTGTTATTCTATACAAGGGATAACGGGTTAAAAATTAAACAGGGGAAGGTTACATTGGATATAAGAAAGAAGTTTTTTACTGTTAGGGCGGTGAGCACTGGAATGGGTTGCCCAGTGAAGCTGTGAATGCTCCATCCCTGGTGGTGTTCAAGGCCAGGTTGGACAGAGCCTTGGGTGGCATGGTTTAGTGTGAAGTGGCAGGAGGGGTTGGAATTAGATGATCTTAAGGTCCTTTCCACCCTATGATTCTATGATTCTACATGAAAGAGGTGTTAAGACATGATTTTGTGCTCCATCTCCTTTCAGTGAGTGACAAATAAAATTGTTTGTCTTATATTTCAAATTTAAAATACACTTTTGTCAAACACCACCACTGCATTTTGTTTAGAGTCTTCCTTTATGGAAATAGCCTCATCCCTTAAAGAAACCAAGGAGGAGAGGAGATGACTACATAGATATTCAGCCTTTCTAAGCATCAAGACTACTTCAGAGGCAGATATGTGCATTATCTTCTCTCTTCCTCACTCTGGAGTGGATTCCTTTCCTTTTTCAGACCCACACAAGTTAATCACATTTGTTTGAAATGAAAATGTGAATGATTCACTCAGCAAAGACATTTTGCACCAGCCTCCTCTTCCACTTCAGGTTCCTTCATTTGTAGGGATGACTCAAGTTGCTGTACAGAATCCTTCCTGAATTATTTGACAGAAAAAAGAAAATAAAATTAAAATAAAATAAAAAAAATAAGTAAAAGAATAATTACACATCTTGTCCTGGGAACAGCTTCCGGCCCTTATCCCAGTAACACACAGAAACGTGGACCTAGATGTTAAGCATTCCCATATCTAGAACCTTCTTATGATGACACCATTCTGGGTGCCACCTGCAGAAAGCATCACAGGTCTGTGGCCTTAAGAATCATCATTGCTTTGTTTGTGAGGGGTTCAGGATTTTAGTTTTTTCTCCCAGTTCGGAATGCCTGGAATACAGACACAACCATGTAACATTGCATCACAGAGGTGTTTCTGTAAAACGAGCCAAGCGGTACGTGTCGTATGCCTTGAAAATCAAGACTAGGGGAGAGCTCCGAAGCACCCCTCTCCCGGAGAACCTGCTTCACCGGAGATCGTCCCGTCGTGGACGCCGGGCATCAGCTGGGCTGGTGGGGTCCAGCACAGCGGTGGGGAGAGAAATGGTTGGGGTTGGAGGCACGTTCCTCCCCCCTGGTTCCCCCTTTCCACGCAGGTGGCTGTATGCGGGTGGGTGCCGCAGCAGTACTATGCCATACTGCCGCAAAGGGGAGACGGGGACGAGGATGGAGGAAAAGAAACTAAAGATTCCCTCAGTAATGGCAAGTGAAGAGGGAAGATTCCCGCGCCGAATCCCCACCCCTCTGTGGGGCGCGGGCCATGTGGCGTACAGAAGCCCCCCTCCTTCGAGGCTCTATCGAGGGGACCCAAGTCCTTGTGATGGAGACCGCAGCCCGTGGACAGTGAGAGGCTCCTCGGAGCTCCAGACCCAGGGCTTCTCAGAGTTGGGTTGCTCGGGAATGCAGCCCAGAGCGGGTGGTAAACTCCATCTCAGGCTAAATAGCAGCAGGAGAACAGTAGTCAACAAGTACCCTAAGGGAAAGTTGAAAAGAACTTTGAAGAGAGAATCCAAGAGAGCGTGAAACCATTAAGAGGTAAAAGAATGGGGCCTGCGTAGTCCTCCTGCATGATTCTATGAATATGGTGTGAGAGGCATAATGGAGGTACAAGCCTGCTGAAGTAATGTTGAAGGACTGCAAGGAGAAGAAGCAAAATAAGGTGTGCTTTCATCCATACCCCATGTGCTTTCATCCATACATCCATGTGCTTTCATTCACTACTGATTCGGAGAAAACTCCAGGAACAAACTCACCAACAGAGTTTCAAGCTGACAAGCAGGAATTCTTTATTGCGGC
>JBCJKH010049645.1:1412-23956 GCA_039877255.1 Loriculus beryllinus
CTATATAAGGGGCATGTGGGGAGGGCCCAGCCCTTCCGTCGGAGCTGTGGGGCCGGAGGGAGCTGCGAGACCGCGGTGAGTGTGGGGCCATGGGGCTGCGGCGCCGGTGCGGGCGGGGAGGGGGGTTTGTAGCGCTAAGTGCCGACAGGACGTCGCCGTCAACACAATGTTCCGCCTTGGTGAGCCTTCATCTCTGAAGATACTTAATGAATTAGTTAATTAATGAGTGCGGTTTGATTGATGGATCATACGGAGCGCTCAGCAGGGTGAGCCTGACCCTGGGATATTGCTGCTGTTGCTTAACTGCATCCCCTCGCTGGTCCGAGGCACTCCGTGTTCTGGCAATTTGCATGCGCTGACTGTAGCTGCTTAATAGGATGTAATGTTAGTGAAAAGCCAAAAGCATAGCAGCTGTAACTTAAAAGACAGCCCCATTACTGCAAGCCTTATAATTAGGGTAAGAGGGAGACTTGTGCTGCCATATGTTAAACTCTTTTGAGGTTAATAGCTCTGTAAGATTTTGCAATTTAAAAAAATTAGTCTTGAGGAAGGCTGACAAGGCTCGTCAGTGAGGATGCTCTGCCCTGCTGCTGCCTTGCTGGGCCACTGCCAGGCCTGGCGATGGAAGTGCTCCTGGCCACCCTGTGCCCTGGTCACTGTGCTCCTGCCCTCCCCTTGCCCAGCCTTTCTGTCAGAATCTCTCCCTGCCCTCCCTTGCCTTGTGCGCTGCAAGCAGGAGGTGCTGCGGCTCGGCTGTACCGGCAGCAGCGGTGCCTGGGAGCAGCCCTTCTCTCTGCCCTGCTCTATGGAGGCCGCCTTGTTTAAATTACAAGTAATGGCTGGTGCCGCCAGGTCCCCAGCTGAGTGCCTGGCTGATAGGCTGGTGCTGGGAAAAATAACCCTTGTGCAATCCTTGTTTGCTAAAGCCCTTTTCCTGTGTAATCGCTGCAAAGGGCCCTCTGCTTCATGTACCACAAGCCCCTCGGTGCACAAGGACTGGTGAGTGTTTGGGGCAGAAAGCTCTTGGCTTTTCCCTTTGTTGCTTCTGCTGATTTTCATCCTTTCCCCTGTCGTGTGGGCAGATTATTCCACTGTACTGGTCCCAATTTCCTCATCCATAAAACTGAGACTAAACATGTGCTTGTTAAGGGTGTCGCAGGGCCTGGGAATCTACAAGGGCTTTGAAGTTGTCTTCTGTTAAAAGCACCATGGAATTGCCAGACATCGATTGCTTTCTTCCCATGAGATGGGTGGCTGTCGGGCAGCCACAAGGCTCCCGGTGCGGTCTGTGATGGGCTGGATGCCGGCACCCTCGAGGGCACTTGAGGTTTGCACACTTTATGCTCCAGCCCAGTGGCTCCCTGGATATGGGGTTATCTGGGCACTGCCTTGTTTTCTGCTGTTGGCAGGTGATGGGTGAATAGTGTTTAAAAGCAGCCAGGAGGGCAAAGATAGGATTGGGTTTGGGGAAGGTTGTGTGTGACTGCTATGGAGATCACAGCAAGCCTGACTTGCTGTGCTGCCTGTGTAAGGGTACACGGATGTGAGGTGGATGGATGGATGGATGCTGGGCTGGGATTAAGCCAGCCAGGCTTGCTAAACAGTAATGATCCCAGCCACATAATGGAAGGTTTTAAGGTCATTCTGAAATCACTTTCACAGTTTCCTTCCTGCCCCCCTCCCCTCACCCTATTAAAGTGTTTTAATTGCTTTCTTATTTAAATGCATCAAGATTTCCTGATGGGCTCGTCCATTTGGCACACAGGCTGGCTTTGGGGAAGCTGGGGGGATTGAAAGGAAAAAATCATCCTGAATCTCCAGGTTATTGGGGGAGATGTGAGGTTATTAAAGCCTCCCCGTCACAGCCGGAGTACCACCAAGTTTGGGGGCTGTTTTGATAGCGAACTGGGTTTCAGCTTTGCAAGTTCATTGTTTGTTCTTTTGCTAACTTGGGGAAAGAGGCTGCAGCTCTGTGTGGTTTCACTGCTCCTTACTGTTGCTTCTGGCGTAGTTTTGTGCTTGCTGAGGAGTCTGGGAGCAGCCTCTGCTTGGGAGTGGCAGTCTCGGGGATGTAGATCCCAAAGTGCTCTGGCTTGATGGGCAGGGGTGGTTTGACTTCAGTGTGATGGAGCTGCAGTGGCATCTATGAACCCACAAACAGCAGCTGTGATAGACACAGCGCTCGCAGCCTTCCCCTTGGGAACAGGCTGCCAGCTGCCTTTTTCCTTTCCCCATTGTGTGCTCCAATGTCAAAGGCAAAATCACTGTCTTCAGATCAATAGCAAAGCCATTAAAGGGCGTCTTCAATTTCTGTGTGTGATGCTGCTGTGTTCATCACACTGCATTGGCAACTGTTTTATAACAAGTTCATGTCTTTAGAGGGAAATACTTCACTGCCCTCTCTCCTGCAGGCTGACCATGAGGTGGTTGATCCTTATCAGAGAGTAGAGGGTCAGATTTGGGGAGCAGAGGAGCTACTTGGCTGTGGATTCCCAATGTGAAGGAGGAGCTGCCAGCCTGCAGCTTGCTCACATGTCAAAATACAGCTGCACCCAGTGCACAAGCAGTGCCAAGGCACGTGGAACTGCTTAGGCTCCTTCTCCTTAAGGGGACTTGCACATTTGCAAGCATATTCCAAAGCATGACCCTGCTACGTGGGAGCATGCAAAGCCCTTCACTGCCCTCTTTGAGGGCTGTCACGCTCACTGGGAGCAAGCTGGATCAACTGGCCCCAGCCTAGGGATCCCTTTAGTACCGCTCTGCTGGCGCTTGTGTTCAGTGCCCGGACAGAACCTGGTGCATTGTGAGATGCTCAGGGTGTTACTGGCTTTGGTGCTGTGTTGAGCTGTGGATGCTCGCCTGTGTCTGAAACCTTCTCCATCTCCCCTGAACTGCCTGTATGGAGAGGGGAGGATGTTCTGGTCCTGCGCTCCCCTTGCTTCTTCTGGCTGGGAACAAAGCTGACCCAGCAGCTCATTTGGGTTTCCATGCGCTGCTTCCACGCTGGAGGGGAATGCTATCTTAGTTGTCTGAGGAGAGCGTACTCTGTAATCATTCCTGGTGTGCGGGTCTGGGCCTCCTTGCCAGATAGTAGGAAGAAATCAATAATGTGTAAATTATTCAAGGAGCAGCACTGGCTCCAGTGCCAGTTCCTGTTCCTTGGGCGCAGCCGGCTCTGGATGGAAGGGAGGGAAGGTACATGTGTGTCCTACACCAGGACAACGAGTTGGGGTTCGGGGCACCCTCCTTGTGTCAACGCATCAGCTCTGTTCCTGCTGCTGCTGTTCGGGGTCCAGTTTAACACCTGGGTGTGGGGGGAATATAGATCTGAACCTGATGGATGAGAGAACTCACGCTGGGAGCAGGGGCTTGCAGCCGGCACAGCGAGGGGCTGACTGGTGTGTGATGAGTGAGGACACAGAGTGCAACAGGAGGAGACAAAATGGAAATCCATCTTCTGGCACTGGGTAAATAATGACGGTGCTGTTTGGACAGCAAAGAAATATCCTTTGGGTAGTGTGACAGAAAACCGTATGGATGCTGTCAAACAGGCCCTTGCTCCTCAGAGAACATCGTTGATCTAACTGCTCTGTGAGGGGAGACAAATAACCTCTGCGGCTAGCACATGTCCGGTGTCCTCCATCCCTCTCCTCATGTGACAGCAGATGCTGAGGCAAATGGGGTTTGCAGAATTCCTTTGGGAATGAGGAGCAGGCCAGGACAGAAGGGCCCCGAGCAGCTGCTGAGGTCCTTGGCTCTAGTTGCAGAGGTGGCTGTTGTCCCAGCTGTCCCGTCGCTCTCTGGCCTGCCTTGGGCTCCTTGATCTCCTCTGTGCTCGCCTGTGTAAATAGAGGATGGTGGCACTGGCTCAGCTGCTCTGAGGGGGATGGGTTGGGGCTGTACTGTCAGTGGTGGTGACCCTTCTTCCCAGGGGTGCCAGGCGGGCAGCAGTGCACGGGCCTTTCCCAGCTCTTGATAACTCGTGCTCGCTGTTCCCTCCGTCTGCTGTGTCCTGGCATTGCTGATGAGGGGCAAATCCTGGCCTGACCTCCAATTCCATCTGCATTTCCTTGGACAAGCTGCTCTGAGGAGCGGTTTAGCTGGAGTGCTGCTGCTCACTGTTCTACACCTCTTTGCACCAGAGGGTTTCTGAGCCCTTTGCAAACATCAGTGAAGACAGCAGGTGGGCAATTGTGTGTTGGTGTTCCTGCTTAACCCAGAGGCATAGAGCAGAAGTGAATCCAGTGTCCTGTGGAATCAGGGCTCTGCTTCCCAGACCCCTGCTCTGTCTGTGCTGGGCTTTAGGAAGCTCCTTGCCTGGTATCCCTCCTGCAAGCAGTTGTGAGGAGCTGCTGCTCCTCGGGTTGTCGCATGTCCTGGAGGATGAGGGTGCTGGATTGTCTTGGGGATCTCCCATCTCTCAGAGCAAGGCACCAGAACTGAGAATCCGAAATGCAGAGCAACCTGTTGTGCTGTTTCATTTCAGTTTCTAAATGACTTAATTGATGAGCCCTTTCTCTTTATACATCCACATAAAGCTGGTTTCCACAGTAACAGCCGAACCTGAGCCCAAAGCTTGGAGCCCTCGCTGACTAAATAATGCCAGAGCCAATCTTTGAATATTTAATTACATTCACTGCCATGCCCCTTTTATCTTTATTTGCTGTGGCTCTTCCGTAAACAGCTTTCATGGAAACATGGACTCTATGGGACACAGAGGAGGGCTTCATTCAGGGGGGTGCTCAGAAGAAGGTACAGAGCCCTCGGTAGCCTCAACTCTGCTGACAACATCATTCCAGGCAGAACAGCTCCTTCATCTCTTGTGAAGCTGTGTTGGTAAATGCATCCCATGTGATGCCTTGTGCAGTTCGTGTTGAATCCGTGGCATGCAGTAATCCTGGGCTCCTTCCACAGTCTCATTTTCCTAGCAACATCTTCCAAGTTCGTTACCTTCCCTGGGTCACGCTTCCAGTTTCAGGATGGCAACTGATCCCAAACTTGCCCTCTGATGTCCTGCCACTCCTGGCATGGGTTCTTCTGCAGATCTCATCATCCTTGCTAGGCCATCCTGTAGTTTGCAATGTTTTGAGCCAAAGGGAATTCCTCCCCATGAAATCCTTGCTGTCAGGAAAAGGAGAGCGGCCAGACCTGCACTCTGGAGTGGGAGGCTCATGAAGCGGCATGGTGTGTTCTGGCCCACATTTACCTTCCCACTCACAGGTCAGCAGAGGCTCTTACAGAGATGATGCTAGGACAAAGAGCAGCAGCTGGATGTGGTAGGCATGTAAATACCTGTAAAAACCCGGCCTCAGGCTCTCCGGAGTGGTTAGTCCCAGTGCCTTGTGGGTGTGAAGCAGCCAGCTTTAAAGCCTGATTTGTCCTGCACCCGCCCCCAGAGTCAAAAGAATTGCAGGGATTTATTTTCGGAAAGCTCCAAATGAGCTTTTCCTGGGCAGGAGGGAGCAGCAGGATTGGGCTGAGGCTGGGTGCACGGGGGGGTTTGACTGAGTCAGGCGGGTGGGGAGGCTGTCTCAGTAGTGCCAGATCACAAGGAAGGTGTGCGGGCTGTCCAGGGGCAGGTTTTAGCCTCCCGTGTTCTCCCGGTGCTGCTGTGTGGAGCAGGAGGAGGCTCAGCACTGCCAGCGTTGTCAAACGGCAGTAATTGTCCTGGTTAACCTCGAGGCAGATCAATTATCCCTTCTGACAGGGAATATAATATTCAGACCCAGTTGTGTTGGTTTACTTACAATAGCTCTTTGGTGCTTTTCCATGGTATCGCAACACATCTTAATCAGATGGTGAGTGGGCTTAATTAGGCAAAGTATAGGTTTTATTTTTGATTTCTATGACTACTTAATCTAATGGAAACACATTATCTGCTCCAAGGTCTGCAGTTTTCCGTTTGTAATTATTGCTGCTCTTAATTGATAGTGCATCAGGGGTTGTGGCTGCAATATGGGAGTTGAAATATGTCGCCTTCCTTGAGCAGGGCTCCCAGTGTGCTGCTGCGGAAGAGGCTGTGCCCGGTGTGCTCGAGCAGATGGGCTCTGTACCTGGCCTCTGCCAGAGGAAGGAGGAAATCCTTTGGAACTAAGGAATAGGCGGCGTGTGCGGTCCAGGAGCTCAGCATTGTCAAGCTTGTCGTGCCATTTTGTGCTGGACATCAGGGAATTGAAATGCCTGGATGCAGTAGCTGGAAGCTGTTCAGGTGATGGAAGCAAAACAGCCTATAAACTTCCAGGAGGAGGCCTGGCATTTATGACTAAAACCTCACATTTCAGGACGTGCAGATGGCTGGGGAGGAACAGCTTGGAGGGATGGGCTAATAGAGAATTATTAATTGTAGGGATTTTTGCACCGAACGAGGGCTGTGGGACCCTGCTGCAGTAGGTGGGAGTTTGCTGGTGATGGGCAGCCGGCGCATGGTGATGCGGTGTGAGAGGTATGTCAGCATAGGATACGCACCTTGGTAGATGTGTTTCACAAGTCTCAGCATCTTCATGAGGCTTTTGGGTGTTGCCTGTTCCAGCTTCTGCCAGCAGAGGGAATACAGAAGTGTGCCAAGCGCTCTTTTCTCCTCTATTTGCTGCCATTAAGGAGACCCTGCTTTGCTGGAGAGCAGAGAGCTCACGCCCTGATGTTGGTTCTTGGACCAGCTGCGCCTTGTCCTGGGTTGTGCCCCTGGCAAGGCCTTCCCGAGCACACGGAGGCAGGTTTTGTGCAGAACGCTGGTACGGATTCCCTTGTGCCCGACCTGCTCTGGAGGCAGGGAGGAGCTGAAGCCGTGCCCCAGCCTCTTGCGGGGTGACTGATCAGATAATGTTCCCTAAGCAAGCGCACAAATAACGTGAATTGGGGTTGGCACTAAGCAGTGAGGTGTAAAAAAGGCAATTTAGGGTGTTCTAGGAAATGCCACTGCTTCTAGGCTGTGATTGCTTGTCGGGAAGCTGTGCGCAGGGAGTGCTGCTGGTGAGGCATCGGTCCCATGGGAGCAGCAGGGGAGGCACTGGAGCTGGCTTGGGAGAGAGAGTCCAGATTGCCTCTGCATTCCCGGCTCCGTGTTCGACCTCCTTGTGCTCCGGTGTTATAGGCTGCTCGGGGCATCTGCCTGCAGCCCTTGGTGTGGTGGCAATTGCAGCTTCAGGCCTGGAAGCACCACAGGCAGGGCTCAAGGGAACTTGGTGGTTGCTTCCCCTGAGCAGAGGGTGAGCACCCGGCACAGGGAGCTCAGCAGGGCTGGTACCAACCTGTGTGTCCCAGATACAGCTCCAGCTCTGCCAAACCCATTCCTCCACACGTGGTGGTTTTGATTCTGGGACGCATCCCCAAGTGGTGCTCACGCTGACCAGCTCCTCCTGTGCTTCTGCTCCGTCCAAGCCCTGGCGTGGCAGGCGCTGCTGCTCCTGCCTCCCTGTGCAGCCTGTCTGGGGAGAGGCAGACGCTATTGGAGATGGCAGCTTTCCATTTCTGCTCCATTTCCCTCCAACCTCTGCTCCTCCCTCTCCCCAGTAACATTCATTAGCTGCAGATAGAGGCGAGGCTGGAGCACTGAACAGAGCAATGTGTAACCTTTGAGTAACCCTGCTGCCAAAGCCTCCCTCTCTGCACCCCCTCCCTGCTCCTCTCCATGGAGTAATAACTCCCCACCTCCGTGCCCTGCTGCCCTGTGTAATACCAGTGTTCCTCGTTAGCACAGCAGCACCACATCTGTCTCTTTTATGGTGCCTGCGTACACTGGGAAGCTCCCGGGGCAGGCTCTGCATTGCCAAAGTAAAAGGAGGGTTGTGAGAGCCTTGGGAATTCCATGGTACTGAGAAATGGCACAGCTTTGAAGTTTAATAGATGAGCTGCTTGCGGCCTTCCTGGTGTCACAGCCACTTGTGTGGCTGTTAATGTAAGTGGTGTTAGAGGTGGGGATGTGCTGAGTGCTGGGGTGCTGGGAATAGTGTCCCTGCTCCAAGCCAAAGGTGATGGTGAGGCTTCAGGTGAGCAGCTGGCAAGAAGCTGCCCTCTCCATCCCTCTTGGAGGCTCCTGGTGCTTTCCTCACATGGCTTTGCTGCTTGAGCAGGGTGCCAGGACAGGAGCTAAAATACTCTTGCAGATAAGGATGCAAGGGAGTTATCTGGAAGCCTGCAGATGCTGTGTGTGAGGAGGAAGGTCACTGAAAAGAAGAAGGTGGCGGAGATGGAGATTAGGTGATTTGGAGATGGCTTGAGGGATTTAGTGGAGAGGCAGAGCTCCCATGGAGCATGAATGGGCAGCAGCACCTCTGATGGATTATAGGGAGCCTTGTTCAGAGGCTTTCCTTGCTGCTACAGACACCAGCAGGGAAGAGATGGGGAAATCTCGCATTGAGAGGAGGCTGCAGGGCTCCAGATAGCGGCATCCCTTGTTCTTCCCTCCCTTCCCGCCTTGGAAGCGTGCTCACACACAGGCAGACTGTGCCTCACAGAGCATCAGCATTGCTGCTGGCTCTGCTTGCAATTGGGATTTACCCCTTTGTATCCCATTTCAAACCCTCTTATTTCTGTGAAAGCACAGATTACAGACCTGCCCTGACGGGCAATGTCTTGCTTATATTGTACTGGAGCTTTTCCATGCCCCTTCAGCACACGTGGCAAGCTGATAGTGCTGTGTGCTCACTGTCAGGGATGTGAACTCCAGGTAATGGGCAGTGAGATGGTATCTTTCCAGCTGGACCTAAGCAGCAAGATCCCATCACAACCAGACAAACTGCATCCGACTTATCCTCTATTGTTGAGGACAAAGAGCAGGGATTTGTGTGCTGGCCTTAAGCTTTCTTAAGTCTCCAAGTGCATTGCCCGAGCATTTTTCCTGGCTCTGTTTGTATCCCGGTTGTTTGGTTTTGATGGATGTTGCGGTTTCTAATAGGTGTTTAGTAAATATCCTCAGTATTTTCCATTTGAAAATGAGTGCAAATGGAATGCTGTTTCCATTTGGAAGCGAGTGCTTCCTCTGGGATGCTCTGCTCTCCCCATGGCAGGGCGGGGGACCAGGGGGCCTGATTCTATTCACCCCTCTTGTAGCACAACTCTTGGCTGTTGCTGGCGTCATCTCGTGCCTCCTCTGACGTGCGGGAGGTGCCTGTATCCTGGAGAGTGTGTTAACATTTAAATCAGTGCAATGGTCTGGGAATAGCATCGAGTTAAAAGGACCTCTCCTGAAAAGAGCACAGCAGGGACCTGGCTGAAGAGTTCTCTCAGCCCTTCAAGCACACACGGCTGCATGGATTTTCATCAGCAGCCAGCTTCACGCAGCTCCATTAGGGCTTGATTTAGCTGCTTTCGGGGTGAGGAGGGAAGAGGTTGAGGGGGCATCTCCCCCTTGATGGGGCCGGTGGTGTGTGGGGGATCCAAGGTCTGCTGGGTCCCTTCTGCTCCTGGGCTGTGTGCTCAGGGTCCTTCTCATGCAGGAGAACCACACAAGCAGTACCCAGTGGGGTTTGTGCTGCTTTCGCAGCCGCTGTCACGCTTCAGTCATGAAGCTTGAGGTTGAGTTAATAAATGTGTAATTATCTGCTGCATGCACAAGGCTTCATCCGAGTCTCTTCATAGTCTGAGGTGCTCTTCAGCATGAAAGGCACGGTTCAAAACGCTTCTCAAACACTTCTCTGTGTGTGTCTATGAGCCTGGGTGCTCCCGGAGCTGTGTGAGCGCACAGGCCCACTGAGAGCCCTGCAAAGCCTTTGTCCTTATGTCCTGTGGCAATAACTTCAGCAACTTCATTACTGTGCTGGAGGAATATTGCTTTTTATCAGCCTGGACGTTCTTCCTGCCTGGTTTTATTGAAAGCTCTGGTTCTTGTGTCCTATGGGATGATGGAGAGGTCCCAGTCTACCTCTTAGAGATCATCCATTGCCTTTTTATTGCCTCCTCTTACCAGTTGCCATTCCAAAGGCAGAGTCTCATTTTTTAAATGTGTGAAGGTCCTGGATAACTCTGAAATAAAGACACTGCCCTCGGGAAATCCCTGTTTCTTTGCTCTCTTGTTTCGTGGTGAGGATGTGGTACCACAGGCGGGATGCAGGAGCCATCCCTGCAGCGGTGCCAGCCCAGCCTGAGGACTCTTCCTGCCCTTCAGGAGCTTTCAGGGAGCTGTCTGTGGCGTTGGCAGCCCCTTCAGCTGAGCTGACAGGATTAATCTAAAATCCCATATGGTGCAGGAGTTGTCTCTTCCCTCCCAGACCGCTCCCTGCATGGATAGCAAAGCTGCATTGGGCATCTCACTGCCACCTGACCCGAGATGCTGCTGCTGCTGCCCCGAGCACTTTGGTCCCCCCGGCCCCAGCTGCCTGCACACGTGGCATTGCCATTCTTGCCTTCCTGCTGTAATAAAGCACATCAAAGCCTGTAACCGGCTGCTGGAGCATAGATGGGTTTTCAGGACCCTCCATGTAACAGTCTGATGTGGGGAGCTTGATGGAAGGGAGAAGCTTGAGTCCTTGACCCGAGGTCTGACAGCAGTGGTTATAAAGGACACTAATGCAGCTGCTGAGTGGAATGTGCAGGGAAACGCTCTGCTCCGCATGGGCAGGCAGCCACGCTGCCCCATGTGCTGTGCCACATTCCCAGCAGGGTGGTGGGAGCAGGATTGTCCGGGGCCAGCGGCACATGGTGGGATCCGAGTCTGGATCCTGCTCATGAGTGTGCCTTGATTTAATGTGACTGCGGGCAAGTGAATTCATCTTCCTGCATTTGTTGCTTTTGCAGCTCCCGTGCTGAGGTTTTGTTGGTTAATGTTTTAAAGTCTTTTGAAACGGGGCTGTTGGCGTGTGGGTCCAACAAAGGGAAGCAGTTGTGAACAATACAAGAATATTTCCCAAAATACGGCGTAGTAAAAGCAGCTGAGATAAGGGCTGCTCTTGTTAATTTAAAAAATGATATTTTTCCTCCTCCTTTCAATAAAAACTGTCTGCGTGATGAACTGACATCTTTAACAATTGTTTAAGCAGCGCAGGTTTAAATACACACTTCCTGCATTGGCTGCTGATGAGTCACTAGGCACAGTTATTTATCAGGAGTAATCACTCTGTGCTAGACAGTGTAAGATGGGGGCTCACGCTGCTCCTGCCGGAGCTGTGTGCTTACTGTGCTCAGCGGCAGGGACCCTCACATGCTGCCCATCATTATATGGCTTTGAATCGACTGTAACATCTTTGGGGAGGTGTTTGGGAGTGCTGGAGGTGGTGCTGAGGGTGCAGCATTGTCCGTAGGCCGAAGGAGTCGGCAAAGCTTTAGCTGTTCTCGGGGAGCATCATTAAAAAGGTGTTCTGGGAATCGCAGGTGCTCCAAGCTCTGTGTCGGTTTTTAAACATGTATGATCACGTTTTTGTTTTGCAATGCTCTTTGGCTAATGTAGGAGTAACTTGCTCTGCAGAGAAAAGAACAGGGACACTGTACTGAGAGCTGAAGGTGAGCATATGGCTTTAATAAATGTCTGTAGGCAGCACACACCCAGCAGGCTTTTACTTGTGTCAACATGGGACGGTATCTAACAAGTATAGACAGTGTAAAAGGATGGTGCCTCGTGAGATACTTCCCAAAAGCTACCTCTGAAGTGTCACTGTGTCGGTTCAGAGCCTTGAAGAGGCCAGAGCTGTTGCATTTATGGCTTGACTCCACCAGGGCAGGTATTTGGCTGCAGTGAGCCAGGAGGATGTTGCCTTGTGCACCGTAAGCAAACCTGGGTAAGGTGTATGGAGTGACAAGGAGGATGTTTGGTCGCTGCGAACTGTCTATGGACGTTGTTCAGCAGAGCTGAAGAGGAGCTCTGGTGATGCTGACATGAGCACGGTGGTTTTAGGGGGCAGCTGGCCCTGTGGCTCCTGGCAAAGCTGGTATCCCTGCGAAGCTCCATCTGCCTCTGGTGGCAGCGAGCCCCGAGCATCGCCGTGCCCTTGTGTGCCGGGGCCGGGGTCTCTTTCTGCAGTTGCAGGGCTGGGCTCCCGCACGAAACACCTTTAATCAAATTGTCACCAGGAGACACATCTGCTCCTGCTCGCCTCGCCGCTTTCATCGGGGGGGAGCACGGAGCCGTCCCTTTGAGCGCGCTGCTGCTTATGCAAAGCACTTCAGCCAGGCAGGGCTACTCGGATATCAAAGGCAGAGCCTGAAGAGGTGGCCTGCTGGAATTTGCATATGAAATTGCGAGCTGAAATCCAAACACCGGGAAGATGTGAAGATCAGTGGGAAGGGTGAGCATGAAAAGCACTGGCGGGCCGGGAAGGGCGGAGCGGCGAGGTATGAAAGAGGAGGAAAACGAACGCACAGAATGCTTTAACGAGCGGAAAAGTTTCTCGTGCTGCAGACAGATGATGAAAGAGAGACAGTGAGGAATTATTAGGCCAGAAGATAAGGAAACAGCAGAGATAGGAAATAATTATTTTTGTATCTGTCTTTATAAATGAAAATGAAGGGCATTAACTTAAATAGGATTTAGATTTTCAGGGACAGAAGGGGATGAATTAGGAAATGTTCAGATAACAGCAGAAATGATTATTAAAGGTCGGGGGCTCTTGAAACCGACTCTGAGATGAATGTGCGCAGGGTCTGTTTTCCCCCCTCAAGGCCCTCTCCTGTAGCACACTGGTCGCCAGCAAAGGTGCTGGTGTTCAGGGTAATGATCGTCAGGAAGCCTTCCTAATAGTGCTATGGGGTCAGAAACCAAACCCAGCCTCGGGAATTGCTTCCTAGAGGCGTGGTTTTATCCCCCTCACACACAGAGAGGGAAATTCAGCGAGTCAGGCGTTTTGATTAAGTTCTTAAGCCAAACAGCCCTGGGCCCTTGTTACATTTTCATGCGCTCAGAAGAGCTCTTGCAGAGTTCTTTTCCTTTGCACTTCATTTCGGGTGATGCTTTCACAGATCAGCTTCTCCTCTTTGCACGTGTGACTTTGTACCCGCGGTGTTCACAACCGACAGCCTCCCGCGTGTAACTCGTCAGGGTTGTGCGCCTGCTTTGCTGCAGCACGGGGAGGTTTGGATGTGCCGGTAGTTGCAGATGGGGAGGTTGGGCGGGTGATTCATTTGTAGCAGAGCAACCACATCAAGTTTAACGCCGGACACTACAAAGCCTGACCTTGGGAGGAGGCTGCATGCTAACGACTTCCTAACATTGCTGTTGGAAGTGCTTCAGTTTGGGTGTTGAACCTCATGAGCCCCTTGTGAAAATCCCTGCCGCTCCCCTGCCACTGGCTCTTAAACCTGATAGGAACCTTCAACTTTTACCCTGATAAACAACATGTAATAGGCTTTAAACAAACCCAATAACAGTGATTTCTCTTAACCTCAGGCTCTTAATAGCACTTCTGTCTGGTATCGCTCTGATACCCTGAACTTCCCGGGTAATGGGTTTGGTCCTGATGCCACCGTAGTCTGTAGAAGATGAGAAGACCTTTCAGGGAGTCTGCAGGGGTTTTAATATGATTCTCCCCAGCCGGGGGCTGGATTTGGTGAGGGCTTTGCTCTGACTCTAACTTCATCTGCTGACAGCATCAGATAAATCTCTGGCTGTGTCAGGCACAGGTATTATTTGGTTGAGGGATGTGTGGGGATGCAGCTCGCTACCTGTTTGAGCCCTTGTGCCCAGTGGTGATTACACTCTGGCCACACAGAGATTGAGAGGACGTCTCTGTGTGATCCTCATGTTGAAATCCTGTGTGGGAAGAGCTAGAGGAGTTCCATATGTCTGTTGCCTGAAAGAGGAGCGGGATCAACCTCTTGAGTGGGCGAGCTGCTTATTTATAACTCTCCTGCTGAGCACGAGCTTGTTTAATGCTCGGGAGCAGCTCAGTGCTGGAGAATGTGCTGTATACATTTGCTAACAATAGCGGCTGTGCCTATATATAAACCTGAAGACACTGCGATCCACGGTGCATTCCAATTAACAGGATGATGCATGATGTATGGCATGTCACGGGGAATGTGGGACATTCCCTTGCTGCTGGTCTTATCGCTCCTGAAACTCCCTGGGGGCAATCATTATGCCTCCCTCCTTCAGATGGCTTCTAAAACTTTTAATACCACCTGCTTTTGTGTTCTGCTGTCGTGTTTTAATGCTGCCTGCAGGAGAGGGGGATGCAGGGGACGGTGCGGCGGCATTGCAGCATGGAAGGCAGCAGTCAGAGCACACTGCTCTGGGTGTTAAATACTCATTGAAAAGAGGTGCGGCTTTTACTAGGTGTCCATTAGACTGTTAATTGTTAATGGCCAATTAACAATTGGCCAAAATGTGACACAGAGGAAAGGCCGGAATTTGCATGAGGGAAGCTAAGCTTGTCCCCTAAATTACCCAAACGGGCTCAAGTCTTCTCCTTGGCTGTTCTGTCAGCAAGATTGGGTCTGTTCATCTATGAAAGAGCAAACCCATGATTGAAATGAGATTTACAACACAGCTGTGGGGAGTCATGTAAAGTAGAGGCTGCCTTTTCCAACCGGGAACTGTGAGCAGAGGGATGGCGAGGGGAGTGTTCCTGGGTACTGGATGGCTGTGGGGCCCATGGGGAGGCTCCAACAAAGCCTTGTGAGAACCGAATGGGAATCAAGCAGTTGGTCAAAGGGAGGTGTCCTTTGGGACATTGTGAAGTGTGGTCTTTGTAGAGGAACTGGTTTGACTGCAACCTGAGCCTCGGTGGAGGCATTGGGAAGCCTGGAGGAGCGGACTTGCCTATTGTGTGCTCTAAGGACAATTTATACCCTGCCTAAGTTTACTGGGCACACGCACGGGCTCCGCTCGAAGCGGCTGTGCTCCCTGGCTGCTTGACATGCAGCAGCCATAGCAAGTTATGCACTGTCCTAATGGAGCAAAGTAAATTCCATCAGCTCCGGAGGCTGCGAGTGGACCTGGGGAGGGGCTGCCCCAACCCGCGGAGCAGCCCAGCCGCAATATCGCCGCCTCATGTCATGCAAAACAAAAGGTGCAATTTAAAATACCATCCTTCAGGTGCACTGAGCAGCATTTGGTTGTCAAACCTGGATTTCTTTAAGGCAGTGGTCCAGAATAAACTGGTAATGAAGAGTCATTTGACAGCAGGCAAGCTGGAAACAGCCGTATGAAAATCAGACGTGGGTTTGTAGCTTGTTGTGCCTTTAGCTGAGTTCTTCCACTTGCAGCTGCTTACCACAGAAGGTAAATCAGCGTGGCTGTATTTTGGGGTGGGAGGCTGTGTAAGTAACTTGTACACATAGGAGATGTGTGAAGGGACGTGCCAGCACGGGCGTAGACATGTGTCTAAGGAGATGCTTGTGTTGTGTGGGTTGTGCATAGCCGTTGAACTCCTCAGCTCGGGTGGTTTTGGTTGTGGAGCTTGGGAACAAAGGCTTGCTCTGAGCACACGGCGATGCCTGCACTGCAGCTGCTGCCCAAGTGACTCTGTTCTCTTGGCCGGAGCCTTGGCATGGCATCTTCCACATCAGACCCGTGCTCATGTGCAGGAACCGTGTCTCCTGCCCAGCCAATGTAGCAGATAAACACCCCGCTCCTTGATGTTCACATCCTTCCCCTGCAGGCTGGGAGAAATGGCTGACAAGACCTATTATTTTTCCAGTTATCCAAACTGTCTGCATCTTAACAGCTTCCTACTTCAGTCGAGACAGTCTGCAAAGTTTAATATCATTTCAAATCAGAGCGCCAATAAAACTTGACATTATTAATATGATGTCAAGGGTTTTTCCAACTGCTTAGGGAAAAACAACGTGTCCCATTAAACAAAGCTCCCTGCATTGTGAAATATTAAGTGACTTTTCAACGAGTGCCAGCTGGAGCTATTAGTTTTCCTTTGCTGCTGTGGATGTGGAGAGGAGGTCTGACTGAGAACCTTTTATGAAGACATTAGCTGAATCCCTGCAGTCGGAAAGGCTCTTGCCTTGCGAGGGGCTGCCGTCTATCTGGGGCCGCATATGCAGCCATGAATTATTAAGTGCAGTAAATAGATTTGGCGGGATGTGAGCTCTCCCCCCTTAATGCACTTGTTACACTGGGGAGTCTCCATCCTCCGTGGGGATTAAATCTGGGATTGTAATGAACAGAGCCCAGCAGGAGCCAGGAGCATCATTGACTCCATCTCCCATTGTCCGACTCTGGGCTGTGCTGTGCTCCCTTGCTCCGGTGCTGCTGCTGGGCAGTGTCTGATCACAGTCCTGTGCCTTGCCTGGTGCTGGGGGTTAATGTCTCAGAAAGGCCTCCCTCAGTGCTGCTTTCCTGGCTGGCTCGTTCCTCTTGTGGGCGCTTCCAGCAGGCGGGAGCCCTGATGTTTCTCCCGTCTTCCCTTTCCCTCCCGGGCACTGTAAAACACATTCACTTCATCTCTTTGTCCAGACCAAACACGTTCTGCACAGCAAAGCTCAAGTGTGGGGGCTTTTTTTAGACTGCCTTTAGTAACACACCCGGGACGGAGCAGGTATGCGGTGTGCTTGAGGCTTTGTAGCGCACATTAAAGCCTCATCCATACTAGATGTGTATAATGGGCACGTGTTGGTGCATGCTCTGAAACACACCTCTGAGTTCTGGTCTTGGCTCTGCCTCTGGTTTCCCCACCGGTGCAATAAACATCGCTTTGATGCCTCGCAGGGGAAGTGTAAGTGTTTAATTTAACTTTTATGAAGTTCTTTGACAATGTAAAGCGAGCCGCACATAAAGCAGAGTTCCAGGGAAGTCGAGGCACTGATGTCCCACTTTTATCTCCGGGAGAGCTCCCACATCTGAGCACAGAGCTTCCAACCCCAGGCTTGCAGCCAGCCGCTCCTGCCTTGAGGCCAGAGCTATTTTTGCTGTTGTTAGCCAATAAACCCGTCACCCCCTTTCACATTCTAATGCACCAGCACCGCTTCGTGATCCCAGCGGTTAATTCCTTCTGCCCGGCACAGCAGCGATGTTCGGGGCTGGAAATCTCAGCTCCCTTCCCAGGGGTACTTCCATCCCATGCGTGCAGCTGGGATTTGCCTCTCCAGTTGGAAGCTGCTCTGCCTGGACATGGAAGCTCTTGACCGGGGCCAGCTTTTGGGAACCCTCTGGGCAGGAGCATGGGGCTCTGAGCTGGCCACTGCGCTGGCTCCTCAATAAGCCTGGCTCCTTGAAGGCAAGCAGGCAGTTACGAGCCTTCAAGGAGGAGGAAGCCTCTCTCAGCCTTTTTCCTGCTGCACAACCTTCCTTCACCTTCCTTCTTTTAATGTCTTAATCAAGTGGCTGATAAGAGAAGTGATCCATGAAAAGGACGGGTATCTTGACAAGGCGCAGAGGCTTGTGGCAGCACTTTCCCCACAGATCAGCATCTTCCACGAGAGGGAGAGACAAAAAAAGGCAGATTTTTGTACCCTTAAGCTTCCACCACTGCAGTTCAAAAGACCAATCTTTACAGAAAATAAATTTAAAGGAGAATTTTTGATGTATCTGATGGTCTCTTGTGGTCTACAGGAGTGCTGCTGGCAGTGTATGGAGTTATGCAAAGCCAGGGCTGGGATTACTTAAAAGTGTCTGTAGTTCTTTGATTAACCAGTGTGTATTTTATTTTTTATATGGCACAATCACAGCCCTACATTGGTGATATCTTGCTATTATTGTTAGATACGCGAAGCTCCCCCTTTTCCTGCAGCACACAGCTGCTTTTTAGGGCACTTTCTACAGACCTCACTCTCTGCATGTTAAATCCACTGTTCTGAGGAGGGTTTGTGTGCTTGGTTTGATGCTGTGCCCTCGTGGAGGGTGGTTTGTGGCTCTGGAAGCACAGAAAGGGATGGGGGGAAGCACTGGACCAGGGGACTGGGAGCATCCTCCCCCTGCTCCGAGGTGCATTTAGAGCTGTCGCAGCAGCAGCAGCGATGCTGGTGATTTATGGTGCTGCTCTTGAGCACGATGCTCTGCCCCTTTAGGAGCAAGGCAGCTGAGGCGGGGGGGGGGAGCTGGCCCGAGGTGACACTTTGGGTCACCAGCGTGGCCTGGAACAGATGCGAGGGCTCTTCCCCTGTGTGTCTGCGGCCCCTTTGCACCCCTGGTCAGCAGCAGCCTCCCTCAGCTGTCCCCTGCCCTGGGCCAAGGCCATGACAGGCATTTGCAAGCCACAGATATTGATAGTAAGGTCCAAGAGGGCAGAAGTGGGTGATCCGAGTGGGGGGGGCTGAAGGGGAAGCTCAGCAGCTGAAGTGAAACAAAGGAGGGAAGCTTGCTCCATGTGGAGGGGTGGCCGGGGCTTTGGGATTGCTGCTGCCTCCTGCTTGGTCCTGCCCTTCGGTGCCTTCCCGGGTTGGGGGAAAGCAGCGCAGAGCATGGCGTGTGCCGTTCCATGTTTGTCCCTGCCCAGAAGTCCCTACAAGCCTCTGCAGCAAGTACACAGCTTTAAGCAGGGCTCCAAGTCCCAGCTGGATCTGAGCCAAGCTGGTCTCTTCTGCTTTTATCTTGTGTCTTACTTTGTGTTCGCTCTTTGCTTCTGGCTTCTCTGCAACACCAGTTCCCAAACCGGGACTGACCCGGCGTGATGTTAACACTGAGGGGCTTGTGTGGTCTGTGCATCCCGTATGACACAGGGAGGCTCCGGCTCTCCTGCTGTGCCTGTTGCCTTCACAGTGCCAATGGCCCTAATGGCTTGTTCTTGTCAGCAGGGCTCCTGGGGTACCGCAGCCAGGGATGAGCTATGTCAAGGTGGCTTCTTTCCTGCAGGCCTGCCTTGGGAAAGAGAAGGAAAAAACATGTGGAGCTTCTTTAGCACGTTCGTGGGGACCAGGTTGTGCTCTGCATCACTTTGCCTTCACTAAAGGCTTCTGTTTGCGTTTAGTTTCTGCAGGCACAATGATAGTGTTAATAAAAGCTGTAGGACAGCCTCTGTTTGCTGCCCTCGGAGCAATCCTGGGTGAGATGAGTGCTCCGAGAAGGAACAGGTGATGCGGGGTACGGGAGTGGGTCAGGAGCGGTTTGTTCAGTGCCTTAGGAACAGAAAGGAAGGGGGAAAGGATGCACAGCCCGTGAATGATCTTCCTCCTTTTATAACGGCTTCACTTTAAATAGAAACGAAGGTATAGAGTAAATTTAAATCCAGAGATGGGGTCTGCTCCTGAATAGGCTGGATTCGGGGTCAGCGCCTCAGCAGTGCGCAGGATTGGGGTTTCAAAGGTTCCCAGGCATCGCTGCAGTCAGGTGGTTGTAAAGGGCCCAGCGTGATGACATTTACAGCCGGATCTTTCAAACCCAGCAGCAGTACTTCAGCTGCTGAACTCCTGAAAACCTGCTCATTTAATTTGTTAAATGAGAGCGAAGGTCTCTTCAGATAATCTCCAGGCACTGCAAGAGCTGAGCTCTTGCGCGGGCAAAGCAGCTTGTTTGAGATGAAGCTCCTTTTGGTTTGAAGCACATCAGCCCGGAGTCACATAAAGTGCGTTTTAAAGGTGGAGAGGAAACTAAAGGGGCCAAGATGCGACCTAATATCAATGAGCTGAATTTGCATGGCTTGTCACTGCAATCTGCAGGTGGTTTGGTTTGTGACAGTGATGCCTGTGCTCATCGGGAGTGAAGTGTGGCATTTTCTGTGTGTGTGTGGGGCACTGCAGAAGGTTGTGAGTGAGCCATGGCTCTCCCAAGGCAAATGAAAGCACTTCTGTGGCAACTCACTCTGAAGATTTCGGGTGCATCTTTTCCTGAAGAGACTTTGGTGGGCTGAGGGCTGCCTGGGGATGCGCAACGCTGCATTCATGGTGTGTGAGGAGGGCAATGTGCTTCATCTGCCTGCCCTGCTCTGCAACACGGGCCTGGTAACTCGTGAACCACTGGTAGTGCACCTTCCTGCCCGTCTTTCGGATTAGATCCCAGTTGGGGTAGATTCCCAGCAGGAATCGTTCCCTCCTTAGCTGTAATAATCCTAAAGAGGCGGAATTGCTTCTGGCTGATCCCTGGGCCCTTCTCCGTTGTCTGCAGATCCTGGGCTGACTGCAGTGAGGCTCTGCCACATCCATGTGCATGCAGAGGGATTCAGGAAGAGATGTCTCTGAGCACTGTGGGTTGATGTAGGGGGTGTGTAAATACCAGCTGATGAGCTAAACCTCTTATTGACCTTTAACTACTTGGTAACTGATTCTCTCCTGCAATAAATATCTCCCGCAATTAATAGTCAATTGGTACTTAATTAACGAAGCAATAACAGTGGAACAGAACATTGTCACAGGATAATGGTCTCCCGCAGCCATTATGCTTTAGCTGTCCCACTAAATCAAACTTAAGTGCGGTGTTCTGCGGGGAAAGCAGAGCCTGGCAGCGCCGGCTGCCTCGGTGCTGTGGCCCCGGCCCACTCGCATCCTCAGGCGGGCGAGGGGAAGGCAAAGAGGAGGCTCCGGTGGGAATAGGGCAGGTAATTGCAGTGAAGGTTAAGAGTACAGAACAAATGGAAGCTTTAAATAATCTTCCCAAAGGTCTTTGAGGAGCTGCTGGTGCGGCAGATGCTGGGAGCTGCTGCTGTAGCCTTGCGGGGAGCAAAGCTCAGCTCGCGCGAAGCCGAGTTTAATAACATGGACAGCACAGATCCTGTCTCCTCCTCTGCTTTCTCCTTCCTTATGCCGACCCGCTGCTTTGGCTGGCCAGGAGGACACGTGCTTCCCTGTCAAGTGGGGTTTTGGAGTGATGCAGGAGCCTCTTCCTCAGGGGAGGGAAGCGAGTGAGCTGCGCTGCAAAGCATCCGTGTGCTTGGTGCTGTGCTCTGTCCTCTCCCGTGCTTGCCTTAGAGGTGACTCCAAGCATGTGAACAGCAGCTTCCTTCCTGGTTTTTTTTCCAAGTCCCATTTTTCTGTCTTGTCAGGTCTATTTAAGCATTTAATGAGGTGAGATAGTACCAATAAATTTAACACAGCACAATAACTCTGATGTGGGCCACAACCTAATAAACTCCCATCCTGGGGACAGTGCTGGCTTGCATCTGGTGCCATTGCTTCGCTCAGGTATTCCCGAGGTTGAGCAAGGACTTTGCAGGGGCTGCTGCAGAGACGAGGGTGTTCACTGGGATGGGCTGGAAATGGCTTCCTAGGGGCAAAGCTGGCAGTGGTTGATGGGCAGTGGTGGCTCCTTTCTCCTGTTTCCAGCTCTGCTTTGTCCCCCCTCCTTGGTTTCTGATGGTGCTGGCTTCCAACTCGAGCGGCTTTTTGCCCTGATGGTTTTGCTGCATCCAGCCCTGGTGAAACATGGGGAGGTTTCTGCTCTGTGTTGCAAAGTGTGGAGGGATTTGTACTTTGGCTGCTTTGAATGTCTCCTGAGTGAGTAACTTAACAGATTGATTTTATCTTTTTTATCTCCTTCGCTACTTGCAAATCTGTTTGCAAGCAGCTTGCTTTCTTGGAGGAGGACTTGGAACCATCGGCTGGCTTCTGCATTCCCTTCAGTGAAGCATCCTTTCCCGTGACTGGCTTTGGCAATGCCTTTCTCTTGATCAGAGTGAGGCTTCTGGGTGGAGAGAACAGGGAAAGCTGAGCTGAAAGCCATTTCATACAGGAGCACCGGCAAGTTTAAGGTTTATCCTGGCTCTTGGTGTATGCATTTGTGGCTGGGACAAAGCTAGGTTCAAGTTAGGAAGGATTGTCTCTCACTTTGCGTCCAATGCCGGCCCATACTAAAACCCATCACACACTGTAGCTGGCCAGACACTAGTGACACTGAAAGTGGAGGGCACGGTGAGGAAAAGGCACGTTGAGATTCCATCATCCATGTGTGGAAATGTGTGGATTTGGAGCCGTAGAGCATGGCTTCCTCAGGCTGCTTCTCTTCTGCTGGGTGTGCTGTGCTGAGGGACATGCTGCAAGTCGTTTATGACAGCTTTCTCTTTAGTTCTGCTGCAGCACAGGAGCAATAATGCAGTCATGCCTTGGCTCCATATGGAGCCTGAGGAGCAGAACAACCTCTAGCTTCCTGGCATCCTAGCTGGGGAATCCTGCGGGATGGCTGGATGGCTCTGCCCCACTGCCCATCACCATTCCTGCTTCCCAAAGCACTGTGCAGGGAAAACAGCCACTGTTCCACTAAATACCTGTGTGTGTGTGAGAGCTGGGAGCTGTGATCTGTGGCTGTGCTGGGGGCTCAGAGGGACCATACCGGGGTTTAGCATGGAAATGATGCACGCGTGCAGGGTGTTGGGTTCTTGCTCCATCCGGAGCATCCAGAGGGATGCTTGTGCTTATTATCTGAGCAAGCGGCTCCGAACAAGTCCAGTGAGAACTCACTGCCCAGAGCAGGGAGTCTGTGTTCCAGCTGCACAGAGAACTGAGCAGCTCTGTGAGCAAAGGGTTGCAAGGTGCGAGTGCTGTCAGGTACGCAGTGATTCAGTGCACAGAAATGCCTGGGCTGCAGGGTCTGCTCGGCTGGAGAGGTCGTGAACTCCACTAAACTCTTCCAGCCTCTGGTTCTGAAGCTCCATGAAACAGACCGGGGCCCGGGGAGGGGAGAAGGAAAACATTCCCAGTGCCCCTGTGCCTCCGCAGCACCAACTGTTTCCAATTACTGTGTGGAGTTTGCATGCACAGAGTTATTCCACCCAGTGCTGGAGGGTCTGAATTCCCCCGCT
>JBCJKH010049645.1:26826-67077 GCA_039877255.1 Loriculus beryllinus
GGACGGTGGTGTTGCCTCGTCTTTGTCCCCCTGTGTGGAGGAGTCTGGCGATGGAGCGTGCATCAGAGTGCTGCAGGGGCTCTGTGCCGCTGGTCCTGTCTGGTAACCAGCACTGTCAGTCTCAGGAAAGACAAATGACATTGCAGTGTGCCTGCCAGCGTGGTGAGTCTCAAGGCGCTTGAGCTTTTAGAAGCATCTGTCCTTTGGATTCTGCGTGTGTGAAAGGGCATAAAGGAGTGGAAACCTCAGCCTTCGACTTGCAGCAGGGCTTTCGGATGTGACCCAGGAGAAGCCTGCTGTGTGCTCCGTGCTGGGCTTCACCCAGGCAGGAAGTGCCCTGCGGGAGGGTCTCAGCCTGGCCCCGCTTGCTTCACAGCATCCTCCTCTTCCTCCTTCCCTGCTCCTCTCCCGTCCCTCGGAGCTCAGTGGCTGTGCTTGCCTCTATGTTTCCCCTCCGAAGCAGCTATTGATTTTCCTGACTAATGCGCCGGGCTGCACTGTGCACCACACACCAAACAAAACAAAGAGAACTCAATCAGCCACTTAAAAAAATCAAACCAAGCCCAGCGCTTTCCATTATAGGCTGGGCAGATCACACAGTTACAACTTGAATGTGTTCCCATTGACCCACAGCACTCAGTTAAAATGATGGGAGCGGTGCAAACACAGGCTGGGGATGCAGGCTCGGGAGAGCTCTTCCCTTACATAAGAACATTTTGCTTTTCTCTTTCGTGTTACCTACAAATGAGAATGAAATGCTGCTCTCTTCCGCTCTGCGCAGCGTTGTTCCAAGCGTATGAACGCTCGGCTCCCTTTTCCCTTAGCTAATAAGTAACCATGAGGAGGTTTGCGGCCTTGTTGGGTTATATTTAGCCCAGAAAACACTCTGTTTCTCCTCTCTCCTCCTCCCCCTGCCTCTTTCAGTAAAATGCTTTCTGAGATTTATTTGTAAGCCTGTAAATACAGAGTAAATAGCTTTAATTTACCAGGCTACTGTAAGAAACTGTATCTGCAAGCAGGAATTCCATCAGCCCCTGCTGAGTGAAGTGTCTGCGGATGCTGGATGCTCAGATCTTTCCCTCCTCCCCCCGTTCCCAAGGAGGAAACTGCTTCCTCGCCTTCTGCTGCTCCCTTGTAGAGGCTCTGGGTGCTGTCAGCGTGGGTCAGATGCTCGGTACCTAATGTGCAAGGGGTCTCTGTGACCCTGAGAAGCGGAAGGTTGTGAGTTGGTCCTGATGAGGCTGGTGAGGGCATCTCGCTGCCTGTTGCCAGCCCACACCCTGCGAGAGGCTATTCCTGTGCTTCCTCAGGGCTCTGGGAAGGGTCTGGAAAAGGCTTGGCATGGAGGGCTCGATGCTGGGCTCATTCTGTGAACAGCGTCTCCGCGGAGCTGTGGCCAAGCAGCTGGCATGAGGATGAGGCAGCGTCTGGTTGGGGGTAGGATGGAGAAGGGGAGATGGTTGTGTCGGCTCTGGCTGCTTTGCGTGGCTCTGACAGCGAGTGCTGTTCTCTTCTGTGGTCATAGCAACTTGGAAATGAATTTTGCTTACTTTGAATGTGAAGTGTTTGCGGTTCCCGTGCGAGTTGTCCTCTCCGGCACCCATCTCAATTACCCTGCTATGATCGCAGCGTGTCTGGGGGCGGGGGAGAGGAGGAGTAAATCCTGCCACTGCTCAGGGCTGCGATTTACAACAGGAACGTGGGGGCTGATCTGTGAGGAGGGGTGAGGGGATGCCCTGCTTAATGCAGCTTGTCCCTGGGGCAGCCTCTCCACCAATACATCTGCCTGCCTATGGCCACTTACCTGGGGGAAAATCCAGTGTCTCCGCAATTCCAGTCTCCCTTGTTCAAGCCTCAGGATAGGGACTCTGCAGGATGGAGGAGCCCCTTCTCCATCCTTCCCCTCTCCCATGCTGCAGTGAGCAAATGCCATGGGAGGCTGTTCTCCATGGACCATCAGCAGCTGCCCCCGTGTCCCCGGGAGCAGAAACTGATGACACCGATCTCCTGCCGGGGTGCAAGCAGGGCACCATTTTTCCTAATTAGTCATGATGTCTTGCCCATCACAGGAATAAATAGCAAGCTTTCCCTGAGGATGTGAGATGAGAAGCACTATTTATCGTTCCTCTCAGAGGAAGCTGACAACATGACAGGTGAAATATCAGGAATAATTAAGAAAAATAAGGGCTTATGTACTTTATTGCACCACCAGCAGGGATGGATTGCCAGCATCCTCCTGTGGGCCCCATCCTGCCATCAGCTGCGCATCCCTGTTTTCTGGGCTGTGCTCCTGTGTTTGTGTGGTGCCTCTCACCCGGGTCCTGCCCAATATCGACCAGCCTGAAGCAGCTTGAAGGCACCAAAGGTGCCTGCTTGATGCAGGCTTGCAGTTGGAGTCCTGGCTCTGAAATACGAACATGTTGGGTAGCAAATGTGTGTTCAGTGACTGCTATTTGAGCTCTTTGTCCTCGAGAGAGGGAGAGGCAAACCCACTACCTTGTGTGTGACATTGGGGGTTTTAGACTTTGTAAGCTGCTGACTTGATGGAGGTGGATGGAAGCAGAGCCCTCAGGGATGTGTGGAGCTGACCACCCCTGTTCTGCCCTTGTCTGTGTTTGGGAGAGCATCCCCTGGCCGGGAGCTGGAGCTTGCTGTGCTGCGTCCATGGAATCAATGATGGATGGTGTGCTGGGGAGGGGGGATGGCTCCGGTGACCTGGTTTTCCATTGCTGCGTTACCCTGGCCCCCGGGGGCACCCCAGGTCCATGCGGGTTAATGCCGGGCTCTGTATCCTCGCTGGGAATTGAGTTGAAGCTGCAGCCCGCCCGCACTGGGAGCTGTTTGCTTATGAGGCAGGACAGCTGGGAGCTCGGAGCTGTATCTGCTCCAACAATGTGAAAACCTGATCACAGCGATGCATCTTGCACCCGAATAAAATGCCCAGTCAAAAGTGCTTAAAATCCCTCAGGTTTGCCCTTCGCTAATGCTGCCTCTCGCTGTCGGGAGCGGCCTCCTTCAGCCTGGGCAGCAGCGTTCTCATGCGTGGTCACTAAACCAGCCCTAGGAGAAAGCAAAGGTCTGTGCAGTCCTCATCTCGTCCCCTTTGACCGCGGGCTGCGAGTCGCTGGCGCTGCTTTGGGGATGGTGAAAGGGACCCGTTGTTGGGGGCAGGAGGAAGCCAGCAGCAAACAGCTCCCAGACGGGCAATGCTGCTCCTGGGGCGTTTATATTTAGCTCGCTTGCGGCATTGGCCCTTGAATTTATACTCATGCTTTTGTCCCTTTAAGCACCAGCACCGAGAAGGACACCAGCCGGGAGCAGGCAGCTGCTTCTCGGAGGTGAGGGTATTTTTAACACAATGCCCGAGGAAAAAGGAATCTGCTTCCTCCATCCTTCGGTCTAAACCAGCGCTGCGAAGGACCTCTGAAATCAAAGCTTCTGTGCGCAATGCTGGGAGCCAAATCTCACACAAAAGCTGAGGATGTGCATTGGGAAACAAAGGGAGAGGCTCATCCCGGCTGGGTGGCTGCTGTGCCTCGCTCCTGAAGGCGAGGGAGACAGGGACATCAATTTAAAGCAGGCAGGATGGCTGGGATCCCAGCGCAAGGAGCGGGTGAGGCTGAGCCACAGTGAGAGCCAGGCCCTGCCAAAATTAACACTGGCTTTTGTTCTTTCAAGTATTTTTAGAGCGCTGTAGTACCTTGCTCCACAGGTGCTCCCTGGGGCTTTGCAATGGCAAAGAGTATCCAGAGTGGGCTTTGCATCCCCTGTGAGATGCTGCTCTGGTGCCTGACCTCAGCATCTTGCAGCTTCCCCATCCTGCCAAGGAAAGGCTTTATTCTCCCCTTAACTACCTTGAAAGTGTTTGCCTGCTTTGTCTGTTGCTGGCTGGTATCAAGTCCAACAAGTCTGGAGTTTAACAGTGCGGCTCCTCAATTCTCCAAGCAAATAAGCCCACATAAGACCCAGACCTTTGAAGCCAGTTGTAATTTAATACAGCTTAAACGGTAAACATCGAACAGTTGCAAAGGAAATATGATCAAAGCCATTGATCTTTTTGTAGTGACACAGTGTCTTTTTGAATCATTTCCAATAATGAGAAAATGCGAGGAAATGGAAACCTGCTTGCAGACATAATGGTCAAATAAATAATTAGCAAGGCGCTTGGTTAAGCTCTGTGTATGGAGAAGCAAGAGACTGCTGATGGTCAAGTGAAAACGCTTGACTAAGCATCTTTTTTGGGGTAAATTGGGGCATTAAAAATCACCGTGAGCAGTGTGAAAGATGGATTTGTGCCAGTGGAAGAGCAGGATGCTCTTGTGGAGAGCAAACAGCCTTTTCCAAGCAGCATCAATCTAGTACTACATGTTTTCCATGGCACAGCTCGTGTTTCTGGTCTGTGGGTTGATTTTGGAGCACTAAGGAGCTGGTCTGTGTCGCATTTAGGGCCTGAAGGAGTTCTGAGGGGCTTTTGAGGGTATTTACACTTCCAGCATAGGGGGCCTGGGCAGCACTGATGGGTTCAGGATGTCCTGCCTCAAGAAGTGAAGTGGGGCTCCTGCATGCCTGGTCTCTGTCTAGCTGTTGTGTCCTGTCTCCAGGCACCCATCCATCCTTATCCCATGCTCTAGCACAGGGAGCAGTGCTCAGCATGACGCAGTGCTGAGCTGCTCTGTCTCTCAAATACTTCTTCCTAATGGAAGCATCTCAGGAAGTGAGTATTTGGCCATTTCCGTTAAGGAACATGTTTGTAGTTGAATTTAATACGTGCTGTCTGTGATGCCATATCAGAGGATAGTTTTAGAGCGCCGTTAGTGTCGTGCTGACTCCCTCTCTTCATTTTGAAAGGGCAAAGCACGCCAGTGAAGAGCTTCGAGAAATAGAAGCAATTTGTTACCGCTCCCCTCCGAGTACATGGAGAGGAGATGCTCTGGCTCATGCTGAGCTCAGCACAGCAGGTCTTGTGCCCTTCCTGCGCTTTCCCTGGGGTCCTGTTCCCTCTGGGGGTCGTACACAGGCTGCTGCAGGGCTGGGGCCCCCCAAGCCCTTGGTGCCTGCTGCTCTGTGAGCATTGATGCCGTGTGCTGTGCTGTGGTTGCAGCTCTTCCAAAAGGCAGCTCATGCTCTGTGGCCCAGAGCACTGATCCTGCCCGTTAGGCTGCCCTGGGAGCAAATAAATGGTTTCTGGTTTACTTCCTGTTAGGTCCAGGTGAGGGACTTCTGTTTCTAGGCTGGAAACTGCAGGTGTAGGGCATTGGATACCATTGGGCTTGTGTAATGCAGGTTATGATGCTCTGTAATGTTCCGCTTGTGGCAGATGCAGGGATTTAGGGGCACGCATGAGAATTACGCACTGGAGGGCAAGAAAGTGTCGTTTCTGCTTTCCCCTGTGAGCACAATACCTGCCTGGCTATGGGTGCTGTCAAGGCTTCTGGCCTGTCCCCGCGCCGTGTTTCCCAGCAGGCATGTCCAGCGGGATGCTTGCCCACATTCCCACGCATTCAGGTTTGTCTGGATTTCCACGTGCATCCCCGCTGGCTCTTTCAGGTGTTGGTGTTTGAGTTGGGTCTCAGGGCTGCTGCTCAAAGAGCAGAAGGAGGGCGGCTGAAACACCAGGATGTGGCAGATAATGCTGCCAGTCACATCGGGGCGACGCTGCTGCTCGGGGCAGGAAGCCACCGGTTATTGTTAGTGCCAGGACCAGGCTCTCAGCGATGTCCTCAGAACACAGCGCGCTCTTCCCCGGCCCTTCAGACAGCAATGAAAAGGCTTTCATGTTCCGCGGGGGAGGAGAGCACAATTTGTGGTGACCCGGCTCTGGCTGGTATTTGAAAGGTCACTTTGAGTGCTATGCTATCGGAGCCCATTGATTGCACAAACCCCTCCTCCCCAGCGCTGTGCGGCGGGGGAGAGGGAGCGAAAATAGCTCTGGCAGCATCATTGTTTAAAACCAACAAAGAGGCTCTGAAAGGCTCCCCGCTCCCCGCCCTCAATAGCCACGGCAAGGGCACCGGCTGCACTGCTCTGTGCCGGCTTAGGAGCCCAGGCTCGGCCACGCTGCCATAGGCACGGCCTGGAGATGCTGAGCTGGTGCTGAGGGTGGATGGGGTGGGCAGCTCCTCATCGTGGGCAGGCGGGCACTGGAACCCTCAGCAGATCCGTGGCTGTGTGTGCTGATGGGCAGCACCTGCGTGTGCCCCTCTAATGCCACATGGAAATAGATGATCTTTGATGTCCCTTCCGACCCAGTGTGTTGTGTGGTCTGATTCTATGTCCTGCAAAGGGCCACGAGCCCGGATTGTGCTGTGGGCAAAAACCCTATAAACCAGAACAGAGCCTGCAGGGCCTCACCCTCAGCCATGGCTAAAGCATTACCTTGAAAGCATCCTGGGCTGGCAGAAACCAAGTGCCTTGAAGAGTCCAGCCCATTGTCAGCTCATTTGTGAGCATTAGTGAATGACCAGGAGCAGGAGCAGCACTCGCCTGCGTCCCTGCAGTCATCTGTCACATAACAAGGGAAATATCGGCACGTTGTCATGTTCCAAGCACTGCTGATCAATGTCTGGATATATAAAAAATAACGATAGTAAAAGGCAGCCCTAAGGGAGCCTGGCAGTGGGGAACAGTGGAGGCAGCTCCTGCCCTCCAAGTGGGACCGCGTTGTGCCAGTGGTCCTGAGGCAGAGTGAGACCTTGCTCCTGTCCTGAGCTGCTGGAGCACATGGAGCTGCATTCCCCATGAGCGTTGTGGCTGGTGCTCAAAGCGGGAGGACATGAACTGCTCATCAGAGCTTATGGCGTTTGCACTGGAAAGAAATGGGATGAGTTGAGCAGAGGAGGAGTGGATGCTCAACAAGAAGGGAGTTTTGGTGATAGATGCCTTGATGCAGCCTCCCTGTCTGTGAAATAGGGACAACAGCATCTGGGGGTGGTAAAGGCAGGTCAGAGTCAGGGGCTGCTCTACTGCTGCTGGTGGGAGCAGGGTGAGTGTGTTGGGTGGAAGAAGCCCAGCGGCTGCTCCCTGCTTTGTCTGTGCATCCACAGTGAGCTGCAGAAGGCAGGGGGAGAGAGGAAAGGGAAGAGTTGTGCTTGTAACTGGGTTAGTAGGGAGGGAAGCAGGAGGCTGTGCTCAGCCCAGCAGAGATGAGGAGGCAGCAGCTCCTGGCCTGGGTGCCTGGGGTGTGCTGAAATAGCAGAGCTGACTTTTGTGGAGGTTATCACTGGAAAGTGGCGTTTTCTTATTGACTCAGGAGGGAGGAGAACAAAGGGATCTTGGCTGTTGCAGTGAGTGATGGGAACCCCTTTCCTCCAGGCACCAGCCCAGATGGGTCTCAGACCATGAGGGAATACACAGGGAGGTGCCATTCATGGGCTGTGTGCAGGAGGCACCAGGCAACACCACTTAATGGATTTATTCTTCCAGTTCCCCTCAGCTCACCCAAGCTATGTAAGATATAAGCAAGGAGAGCAAGTTGAGGCACAGATTATAAAAGTGATGGATCTATGGAAAAAGGAGACGGTTGAAATTTACTTCAAAGCCTGGCCCAGAAATGACCCTCTTCCTTCTCCTCCTCCTCCTGCTCCGGATTTTTCCCATCTTGTGCAGAAAAATGCGGCTGGTCAGCTTGACAAGTGGAAACTGTAGCTTTGTCATTAATGCGCAGCGCTGAAACAATGATGTATGGCTGGCGATAGATCATGTTGGGTTTCCGGAGAGCAGGGAAGATGAAGGCTTGAGACTAATTCATGATGCATGAACACATTGATCTTCCCAGCTCTGAAAATACAATGTAATGAACCCCTGCTAACAGATCATTTTTGTGCTGCTGCACTTCACTAATATCTAATGATTTCACCTTGCTCTGAGATAAAATATAATTGTATGGGAGTTCCAGCTTTGTTCTTTAATACTCGCGTAGACTTAACGAATTATGTTTTCCTCTGGAGCTGTCGGCAAGTTGAGACAAGCTTACAAAAGCCCTGCAATTACTGGGCTAGGATGCACCTTTAAACACGGCGTGTGCGGGTGTGTGTAGTGGTGTCTGCTGGGGACGCGGTGGTTCCATGTGCAGCCTGTGCATGTATGCTCTGAGGATGCTGAGGAGCGGGTGGCCGTGCGCGGGGGTTACTGGGGTCTCGTCCATCCCATGAGGGACCAGCAATACCTGTAGGTGCTGCCACTCGCAGCATCCCCGCCGGTGAGCTGAAAGCACAGCAAGCCTTTTGTTATTTCCAATACTCCACAAGCCTTTTTGTCCGTAAGCAAGCGCTGTCTCCCTTCCGAGCCCACTCTGATGCTTGCAGCCCTTTCTGACGGCAAACAAGAAGGCTGCTTCTCAGTGGAAAGTAGGGCAGGCGCAAAGGGGAGGACAGGTAACCACTGCCTGCTTACTGGAGCTGTGGGGCTCTGGGGGCCGGTACAACCAGCGCGCATCCCTGTATCGGCAGCGGGGATGCTTCCAGCCGGGCTGTCAACACCTCCGGCAGCGCGACAGCCCGGGGCTGCCGCGTCTCGCTCCGAGCGACCCGAGCGCAGTAGCGCTTGTCTTGGCATCTTATCTGCAGCCTCCTGTCTGCTGCGTTCGGCGCGGTGACAGGAGAGATCAGGGGCGAGCGGGCGGCAAACTCCTGTTTGTTGTGCAGCATCTGCTGCGGTTGGGGTCCTGGCCCCTGGCCGCGGCTCCCGGGTGCTGTCGCAGCGCGAGCAATGAGCAGGAGCCTGCAGATGTGAGCTGAAGGTGAAGATGTTTGGGGATTCTTCAAAGGCGAGCCTCGCTGTTACAAAAGAAGTCAATGGAAATCTAACCGCTCTTGACAGCGAGAGCCGGAGTAATGCTGTTCCTCATTTGAAATTCCCTCTAGGCTAAGTAAGGCTTCTCCTTTCATGTGCGATGTTTGTATCCCTTCTGGGAGACCTTTCCTCTGTACCAAGCTTGGGTACGTGCCGTGTTGACAGATGATTAAGACATGAAGTCTCTTAAATCAGAGGAGCAGCCCAAGTTTTGCACTGTGGGCTCAGGTGTTTACCAACACTGTTTTTATCGTGTCAGCCTGACTTTGAGGTTTGGGACTTGCTGCCTCTTGCAGCTCAGGGTGTCCTTAGCAAAGCAGATGCTGAAGGGAGCAACAGACCGGAGCTGTACACGTGAGATGCCAGAGGGAAGATCAGGTCTTCGGTGGTAGCGGTGTATTTATAGTGATGATCTGAGTGGATTTGCTGTAGAAGCAGCCTCACGAGGGTTGCACTGGGGTGACGAGGAGCAGAGGGTTCTCCCGTGCTCCCTGTCCCCATCAAGCAAACCCTGGGGAACCTTCTGCACTTTTGGATGTCTGTGATGCCCGAGGTTGGCCGGCGTCTCTGTGTCTGGTCCGTGCAGGGTTTGGGGAATGCAGGTGGGGCAGGCAACACCCACGAGGCAGCTTGTGGTGGGGAGATACGGCTTTTGATGGGGTCAGAAGGGCTTTTTTCTCCCAAGCATCTCCTGTAGGGTAACAAACAAGCCAAGCCCCCAGCACTCGCTGCAGTGCCTGTCTGGAGCAGCACGGGAGCTTCCCTACAAGCAGGGCTGCAGTTCTTTGGCACGTGTTTTTGGTGGCTTGTGTTTCCCCCCTCCCCGTGGTCTCCGTGTCTGGACTCCTGCAGGCACTTTTCTCCTGTAAGAATATTAAACACATTTAAAACACACTTAAATGCTAATGCGAAGCCTGCAAAGAGGATGTCAGGCGAGAGGCGCTCAGAAGACAGGATGTCTCTGTAGAAGGGTTTGACCCTGGTAATCTAATTTGCTTTACGTTTCAAATGATACTTCATTCTCTTATTATAAGGCTCTGTGTCATTGGCTCATAAAGAGTACAATTTCTTGTCTTCCAATTGTAATAAATCCAACTCAAGCACCCTCTTGATTTGAAATTTGTCACAACAACACGCAGAGGGCACAGTTCCTGAGTTTTATGGCGCGGGTACATTAGAGACTCATCTGCAGGAAAGATGATGCAAGACTATGAAATGATTTGTCCCTCTCCTTTCTCAATTGGATCTGTGCTTCCAAAAAATAAATACCCCTTCCCCATCCTAAATTATAGCGTATTCCTCATTATCCAGCAGTAAAAAGGTTAGACTGGCAGGGGAGCCAGGCTGGCGAGGTTTGTCGTGCTTTCTCCTCACGCTAGGGAATAATCTGGTTTCTTTAAAACCATCTGAAAATATTTCAGCAGACATGGGAGCTTAACCTTTCTGCTTGGAATTATTGGAGATGATGGAAAACCCATCGCTGTTTTGCATGTGCATGTTACGGGCACTAATACACCCGCATTGCCGAGCGACGTGTGTGGTGCCAGCGGGGCTGGGGCTCAATGGGCAGGCAGGCTTGAGGTGGTCACTGCCAGGGAGGTCTGGGGTTGCATTGCAGCGGTGCAGAGGGGTTCTTGGCCTATGTTTGCCCTGGCAGGGGTCTGCTGGTGGCACGGCAATGCTTTTTTTGGACGCTGCTGAATAAATACATCCAGAGACTTTGCTCAGAGAGAACTTTTTCACTTTTAGCGCTTGTTGTTCCTTGGGGGGGTTTGGGTTGGGGTTTTTTTGGCTGCTTTTTTTAAACAAAGGTTTGAGGCGAGCAAAAACCTCCCATCTGCACGGCTCTTTATTAAAAGATGAAAAGCTGGAGTTCACAGGAGTTAGCATTAAGTCACAGTACGCAGCAATCGAAGGTATTCACTGGCTGGGGACTCTCTCTGTTTATTTCAAACACCCTTTATCATTTGGTTGAAAGAGCGGTGTTCTCTGTAAAGCTCTGCCAATTGAAAACAGGATCAGATAATGAAGACTGATGCTGCACTGATGACAGCCCCTCCGATCCTCAATAGGGTTTCTCCGAAATCAAAAGACTTTTTTGTCTTATTGTCACACTTGTGGCTTCAAAATAATTAAATTTAATCTTTTAGCTCCAGAAACAAAAATGGAAATCTAAAGCCAACCCCCCCCACGTGTGCAGGGGAGACAAAGCAAATGCAAATACGCAGTGGGTGTCGGGGAAAACTTTGTACACTATAAAGGAAAGCACTGTCCTTGTGGTGGGTGCCAGCACCCACACCTTACAGTGACCGCGTTACCGCTCCCAGTGAGTATGGCTGTGCCGTGGCGTGCCCGTGGTGCTTGCCCCATCAGAGTTACAGTCGCTGCATTATACACTGGTGTACGTGTTGCGTTCGTCTATTGTTTTGGCACTGCTGTTTTCCAGAATCACTTTGAAATATGCCATCTTTTCCATACCATTCCGAAGCCTGATGCTTCTGGGTCCCTGTGCATGGCGAGGGCCAGACAGTCGGACACAGCCCAAAACCTGTGCTGAGCATGGGGCTCCAGTGTCGCAGCTCTGCTGCGGGAGGATGTGGGCTCTGAGCAGGCAGAGATGCTAGCACTGATGGGCTGGATGACACAAAGTCCCCTCCTCCCTTGGTGACAGTGAGCTGTGTTTGATGCTTCAGCATCCGTTTTATGCCTTTTAAAATGCTGAACAAATTTGTTGTTCATCGCAGTGGGAGGCAGAGGAATGGAATCTATCGGGAGCTATTTGTACTGTAACTAAAGGCCCAAATTTATGGGAGGGGGGAGCGTAGCAAGAGGCGACTCTGTCACAGTACGTGGAGGACGGGAAATTGGGCTTTGAGGTTCTGCCCGCGCTTTGAAGCGGCCGGGCCGGGGACAGGTACAAGGAGCTGCTCCAAGGCTCCGTTGAGCAGCGTGGCCCACCAGGGAAGTGCTGGATGCCTGTCAGGCGAGCCGTTAAATCCCAAATGCTATAACTTGATTATTCCTTCTCCGGGTTCCTTTTGACGAACTCCTCCATTCTCAGAGTTACACAGGATTTAGCCCCACGCTGCCTTTCATGTGAATTGTGTGGCTAAACTTGCGTGCAGCTCTTTGGAAATCTCAGAGCCAGCTCTTTCCCCGAGATCGACAACTGTTTCATTCCTCTTGACAGAATACGTAGCAGGAACAAACGCTGCCATTCCTGGAGGAATCTTTTTGGTCGCAGTCTCTATAGCACCTTTAATCTGAGGCTCAAAGAGCTGCTGAAGAATGGCGAGTCCCATGGTACCTGCAGAAGGGAGATGCTGCTGTGTGGGTTCTTTTTCCCTTCTTGGTTGATGCAGGAAGGAATGGCAAAGGCAGGGGACTCTGTGGAAGGCCACGGTGGCCAGTGAGTACTGTTGGTTCCCTTTCATGAGATTAAGACAAGGTAATTGATCATTGGCTTTGTAAACCCATCTGAAACAGACTCCTGCTGCAACTTCTTCTGCAGAGGATCTAATTGATGTCAGTTACTTAAAATCAGGCACCAGCTGGTTGATGCTGTGTCCTCTCATGCCATTCCCAGGGTGGTGGCAGCAGGACTGGTGCCAATTTGTGCTGGGACTGGTTCGCTCTCTGGCTGGGAGCATCAGCAGCGACCGCAGCTCATCCACACACCTATGGCTTCTGTTGCCAAACATCATTTGCAGGCACATGGAAACGTGTGGTCCGGGAAGGGGGAGCTCCAAGTGCATTTCAGTCTGTGGGGCTCAGCTCTGCCTCTGGCAGTGCCGCACTTTGGAGTTCTCATAGCTAAGTTCATTTTTGAAGTTCATCTTTGCTCCTGATTTGAATGCTGAATTAACAAACAATTGATTATCGGCTCTAAAATGCAAACCCACCATCTGGTCTCTGAGATGAGCTCACTGGTGCCTGGGGGAGCTGTAACGACACATGGGAAGGATCTTTGCGAGTGGCACGGGGAGCTCAGGGAGAAGCACCTGCTCTCACAGCCTCTGCCAAAGTGGGTGAGGAGCATGGTCTGTCCCATGGGCACCTCTGAATGCGCTGCCTTCGTGCTGTTACATGGAGCTGTGTCACCGCCTCCCACCATGCCAGTGGTACTGAGGCTGGAGCATGGTCCTGGGTACTCCTCCATCACTGGCTCCTTGCCCCAGGTGCTGATGGTTGGGTTTTCCAAGGACTCTGGCCTGCTGGAGGAGCTTCCCAGCATCCCGCATCCCTGGCAGCATCCCTTGGGAGATGTCTCCATGTGAGCCACAGCAATGGGTGGCTGTTTGTCAGTGGGATGTGCCACCTCATCCCGAGCTGCCTACGATGTTCATGGTCAGGTCACAACTCTTCTGTGTCCCCCCATTCCCACCAGCGCTCCCTGTGCCAGCTGCTGTCCTGGGACACGGCCACTTGCTGTACCACAGCTTCCACTCAGCACCCACTTCCACTTACCAACCGTTGAACGCACTGTGACAAATAATCCAGGGCTAAGCTTTCAGGACAGAGGAAATCGTTTTCCTCTTGGTATTAAAGTCGATGCATAATGGAAAGCGGGAAGACGTTTCCAGCAGGAACACGGCCAGCTTCAGTGCATCTCGAGTCCCTTTCTGTCTGCTGAATGAGACGGAGGAGGTTAGAGAAGTCATTTCCTAGAGTTCAGGATTTGCAATTTACATTCTCTAATCTCCCGGCCATTTAGCAGCAGATAATTTGTCATGGTTTGTTTTAGCTGTTGTGATATTGATATTTATTATGCAAATTGTATTTCCTACTACTTATTGTTCTGCACCCTATGAATACTGAAATTATTATAAACCTTTCTAGTTAATGCAGGTTGCCTGTCGGCTGATGGCTGAGCCGCAGTGGGCTGTGATATACGGTGCTGTGCAAAAGGGGCTGACCCAGGGAATCGGGGAGAAGCAGGACAGCGGGTGCCTGATGCTGCAAAGGTAAATAGAGCTTCTCAGCCAGCCCCCCGTTGGGCTCGGGTCCTGCTGGAGAGAGGGGTTTGGTGTCCCAGGCCAAGGGAAGTGCTTTATCCCAAACTGGGGGATGCATCTGGCTCAGTTATGGGATTGTGGTTGATTGTGGTGACCTGAATCTCTGCTCCCATGGCACTCATGGGGCGCGATGGAGAGCTGTTGGGCATGGCTATGGAGCAGGAAGGCTTTCCAGCATGGGAGAGGCTCTGTGTTGCAACGGTGGGGTCACTGGTGACTGGGGATGCCCCGAGCTGAGCCCCAGATCAGCGTTTGGCATTTTCTCAGGCTCTGGTGCAATGAAACCAGCGTGGTTTCATGCTCCGGTGTGTGAAAGCTCTTCCCAACCCCACGCTGTGACTCAGCGCTCGCCCCCGGTGGTTCCAGCCTTTGGGTGACAAAGTCAAGCTGACATCTCGCTGCCTCCGAGCCTCATGAGCAGCGGTGGCAACGGTGGCATCCTCTGCCTTCCCCCACTCACGCTGCTGGTGGAGGCCCTGGTATTCTGGGTGTCGTGGGTGGTGGGAGGACCTGGTCCCTCCTGGCACGGTGGACGTGCAAGGGCTGGGGGCTCTGGTTTCCACTGATGAATGCGTGGCCGGTGTTTTGGTGGTTTGCTGCCCATCCCCTCGGTTTCAGGTTGAAAACCCCGCAGGAAGGCGCAGTTTCACGGGGCTGCTGCTCTGTCGCTGCCGGTACCCTCCGCCGGGGGGTGTCCGGGCTCCCCCGGAGCCGGGGAAGGCTCAACACCGCCTCCAGCGGCCCGGGATGCTCGGGGGGCAAGGACCGCGGCGGGACCGGGATCGGATTGCGGGGTGTGTGTGTGGGGAGGAGGGTTCCGGGCGGGTGCTCGCGCAGCCCCTCCGCCTCTCGCCCTGTCGGCGGGAGTCGCGATAGGAGGAGGAGCGCAGGGAGCGTGGGGGTTTGTTTAGGTGCGGGTTCCATTGTTTGTGCCGCCGCGCGGCGCTGTTCTGGGGGGCACCGGTTGCGTCCCGCACCGCGCTCCCGGGGTTCCCAGCACCCTCCCGCGTCCCGGCGCGCCCCGCTCCGAGCTCGGCACTTTGCCCCCGGCCCCTCGCGCGCAGGGCGGGAAGGGGGGGGGGTGGTGGGGGCGTGGCGCGCCCCGGTCCCCGCCCCTCGATGACGCGCACGCATCTCATTACGGTGTCGCGCGGTCGGCGGTGCCGGCGCGCGGGCAGAGCGGAGCCGGTGCCGGACATGGCGGGTCGCGCCCAGCGCAGCGCCGCGGGCCCCGCGCCCGGCCTCCTGCCGCCGCCGCCGCCGTTGCTGCTGCTGCTGCTGCTCCTCGCCGCCGCCGCCCTCATCCGCACAGGTACGGCCCGGCCCGACGGGGGCACCGCGGGGCGTGCGGGGAGGGAGCGGGGCGGGCGCGGGGCGCGCTCTGCGGGCGGCGGAGCCGCGCGGTCCGGGCTGGTCGCGCCGTTGCCTCCGGCCCGAGCCCCGGCGCGGTCCCCGGGGTCGGCGGGCGCTCACCCGCGCGTGTCGGGGCGGCGCGGGAGGACGGTTGCCATGGAAGCGGCTTCTCCCGCCGCCCCCCGGCTGGTCGGGCGGCCTCGCAATTAAGCGCTGATTACGGTGCGCGCCCCCCGGTGCACGGGGCGGGGGGGGGGGAGCGGCTGCACCGCGCGGCGCGGAACCTGTTGGAATCTGAGCGCAACTCGCGGGGCGCTTCCCCGTCCCTCCCGCCCTCCTTCCCTCGCCCGGTAGCGCCGGCGCCGCCCTCCCCGGCGCAGCCCCGGCGGCGATCGCCCCGCTCCGAGGCTTCGGGCGAAGCGGGCGTCAAGCGAGCGCCGCGAGCGGGGCTCCCCGGGTCGGGCTCCCCCAGCCCGTGGGTCCTGGGGAGCGCACCCCGGACCTTCCCGCGGCCGCCGGGTGCCCCCGCTCCCCGCCGGTGGCGCTGAGCCGAGGAGCCGCAGGAGGGACCTGGGCTCGTGGCCGAGGCTCCGGTGGCAGCGTGCCTCCTTAGCGGCACTTTACATTGGCGGCGTGTCCCTGGGGAGGCACAAGGCTCCCTTCAGTGCCTCCCGCGGCCGGAGCGCCGGGCATCGTTTGCCCGGGCCGCAGGGGAAGGAACAAGAGGGCCATTGAGTGGGCTGCAGCAGTTCGCTAATGGGAGAAGGGGGGATAAAGGAGCAGGCAGCTCGGCCGAACAAAGAGCTTTATTCACAACCGTGTCGTACGCGCTCTCCCGGGCTTCCCCGCTGGCTTGTCTGGTGGGATTGGGGCGGGGGGGGTTGGATAAAGCCGGTGTCGTTCTTATCCCATTCCCTCTCTGCGAGAGGTGCGCATCCTCCAGCCGGGGCTTCTGCCCAAGGCTGGCTCCAGTGGTGGAAACGACTCCTTCCCTGGTCTCGGAAGCGCAGAAGGGTTGGCTCTGTTCTCCGAATCTGGCCGTTCCGCAGCCTGGAGCTCCCGTGCAGGGCAACCAGGAGCGATGGATGGACGGACGGACACCAGCCATCGGGATCAGCTCCTTCCACCGCGCAGGGAAGCGCTCGCATTGCCTCGGTGCAGCTCGCTGGCACCTAGCGGCAGACGCCCAGATGTTTACGTAGTTGCTGTGTTCTCCTCCTAGTTTTCTAGGGAGCTGTTTGGTGGCAAGGTGCTTTATGGGGACGTTGCCTTTGCTTTAGCTCCATGTGTCTTCAGTTTCCCACGGGTTCGACCTGGAGACCTGCTGCTGCGAGATGCCCCAATAAAAACAAAAGCCCTGTTGCAGGACAGCCGCCTCCGTGCTTTGTTTCGCTGCCTGACCCCATTAATGCCTCACCTCCCGTTCCGAATCCTTTCCTAAGAGCAGTTTTAACTCCAGGCTGGTGCCTGCGATGGCTGCCTGGCTAACGGCACGGCAGCACGGCACGGAGCAGCGCGGCAGCTTGAGAGGAACAAAAGCAGGGCTGGACGCCGCTGCACACGACTGCGCCCGACTGTGCCATGGCTTTTCCACTGGTGAATTGGGATCGCGATGCTCCCGAGGGAAGATGCCTCTCCTGTGCTCGTGGAGCTCCGCTGTGCATCACAGGATAAAATCCTGGAGCTCCTGCTTTAACGCCGTGCAGACAGAGCTGCCTTTGCACCGAGGAGCTCGTCGTCGTGTTGTTGTTTTTAATCCCCCCACTTCAAAGCTGTGATTTGTGAGCTCTGGTGGGCTCAGAAGGCAAAACAAGCGCCGTGGCAGTCACGCCCGGCGCTGATTGCAGCGCTCTCACCGCGTCTTCTTCACGGGCTCTACCCGAGGCACAGCAGTGCTAGCGCCGTATCACCACCGCGGGGTCCGGAGTGGGTCGTGGTGGCTTTGCCACCCGTGTTCACTGGCCATGGCAACAGGCAGCGCTTGGACTCAGCTTAAGCTAAGCCGATAACTCAAGGTGGATCTGTGCCGTTTCTTGGTGCTTTTGTATCTGGTCTCGATGCTTTACAGTTAATTAAACTTCACAACACTTCTGCAAAGGAGGGAGAGGGCCGAGGAGCGATTTCGGCTACTACGGCGAGGCAGGCAGCGCCGGGTGGAACGCAGCATCCTCCTGATGGTGTGGAGCAGCAGCGCAGGCACTCCAGAAACAACAACTTCTCAGCCGAGGCCACGGGAGGCGTTGGGAGGCGGCACCAGCACCGCGCTTCAGCCCAGCCGTGATACAGGCTCTGCATCCACCGCCATCACCGCAGCCCTGTGCCCAGACTAGGACCCCCTTGGAGGCAGGGAGGGCTCCCGCTGCGGCTGTGTCCTGCCAGGCTCCTTTGAAACACGGAGCAGTTTCCTTTGTGTGCCCGGTTCCTGGTGTGCCGAGCTCCGGTGTTGACACACACGGTTGCATTCTGCCTGCACCGCAGCGCCAAAGGAGCGCAGCGAGGCAGGGGCTGGTGAATGCGGGGATCCATCTGGGTTGCAGCTTGGACTCATTTGTCTTGCATGTAGGTAGTTGAGCACAGGTTTATGAGCGTGACAATCTGGCTTGGAAACCAGTGCCAAGGAGGCTCCCGGGGATGGGATGACTGGGAGACAGCTCTGTGCGGAGCGAGGGTGGTTGCCAGCCCTTTCGGCTCGGTGGCCGCCCTCGATGCTTGCTGGCCGTGGGCTGTTCCTCTGCTGTGTGCCTGGCAGAGGGGGCTCTGTGCAGGGGGCCAGGAAGAGCTGAGCTCCTCGGGGACCCCGGGTTTGTCAGCGGCTGCTTGCTGTTCTCTTTGTTTGCCTTTCCCTGTCTTTCCCGGTGTGTAAATACAGGCGGGTTCGTAACCAAACAGCTCTGGCTCCGTCACCCCGGTGGCTTGGCATGCTGTCCTCCAGGCAGGCTGGGACTAAAGGTGGGTGCACTCAGTTGGCTGTGGTCTCTGCCCCATTGCTGGAATGAAAATGGGTCAGGTCTTTAACCCTGCATCTCCCCGGGGCCATCAGAGTGAAACGTTTTGTTCAGCCTGGATGTGCCCTCTTTTAAATGGACCATTAAATGCTCCCAAGGATGTGTTTGCTCGGAAAAACCCCTTTCTCATACTGCACATAAGCAGATTTTTCTGGATGCTTCTGTGTAACGCTTGTTTTCCCAGGGATTATTGTCACACTTCTCAAAGGGGTTTTGCCAACCTGTTCCTCTTGTGGTTTCCGACAGCACCTGGCAGTACTTCTGTCTGGAATGCAGGGGCTCCCTTCTGCATCCAAAGTTAAGCAGCGTTCTGTGGTGCAGGGAGACGGGATTTTAGCAGGCTCCAGGGGCTGCGAGCGTGGCGCGGGCGGGAAGCCTGCAGCATTCACTGGAGCTGGAATTCGGCCAGTAAGTAAATACTTATGCAGTGGTTGAAGAGCACAGGCAAAGCTGGACACGCAGCCGGTATCTCTGCTGAGAAACTGGATGCTACATGGTAAAAACCAACCCAACACAGACTGAGAGTCATGCCTGCTTCTCTGGGGAGCATCCTGCGCTGTTCCCTGGTGGTGCAAACCCACCAGCGCTAAATAAAGAGGCTCTGCTTGGAGACGGGCGATGGGGGAGAGACCCGAGGTGGGATGGTGTAATTACCAGCGGTGTGTTCGTGTTTGGGCTGCTCAGATCAGCTGCTTTGCCGGGCTGTAATTGCGTGCCGAGCTCGCAGCTGCTGCTGTGGTGAACGGGGAGCCCCACCACGGAACGCTTTGAAGGTTGGCCAGCACGGGCTGGGATGCTGCGGCGTGCCCGGCGTCGAGGGAGTGTGCTGCTGGGATAGGGGATGTTTGCCCCTGTGGCTGCTCTTTATGAAGGGGAATGCCACGAGGCTTCAATCAAAGCTCTGGTACTTGAACCCAACCCGTCTTCTGGGGCGTGTGGTGATGCATGGTGGCCGTGCCAAGACCAGCTGGCGTTTGTGGCCAAGCCACCGCCTGCATTTAGATACTGCAGCTTCTAATCTGCAAGGGCAGGAGGAGCCCGAGCTGGAGGGGTGTGGGTCAGGCGAGCCCCTGCAAGGAGCCTGGTTTCTCTTGGCTTTTTTCTTCGTAATAACAGTTCTCCTCCTCCCTGGTGTATTTGCTGCCTGTTGAACTTGTCGGTTTTGCTGCCCTGTGCCACATCAGGTTCTTGCCTTAAGTCTTGTGGCACTGGATTAGGTGCTTAGGGAGCCCCCCCACCCCGCTGCGTGTGGTCAGTGGCTATCTTGTTCTGTTTAAGAGCTTTCCTTGGCCTACACACCCGGTTATTTTCAGTCAGTGACATTGCGTGGTGGGGCTGGGCCAGCGTGCTGGTTTCACCTATGGGTTGGTTTTAATCTGTTGTGATCTGAGGTTTAAGAACTTGGGTATTAAAAGCATTCTGACTGTACTGAACTCTCGAGGTGATTCTTATCAGGAGACTCGAGTCCCATTAAGATGCCGGTATAAAGGATCAAAGTGATGCTTAAGCGTATCTCTGCACAGAAACACAGAACTTTTGCAGGCCGTGGCTTAACTGAGACATCTCTTTCGTTCTGATCTTTGGGCTGGGTTTTGTCACCGGAATGGCTGGCACCTTCCCAGTGTTGTCCACTTGGCGACAGTCGCACGTGGTCGGTGCTGTGTTCTGGCAGGTTTGTGGTGGGTTTGAGTTGGCATTTTCACCTCTAAATACTGAAGAGAAAATGGGCTCTTAGCAGTGAGGGACAGTGGGTACCTTCTCAAACCCAGGGGTATGTCTGGCGGTGGGAAATGGTTGTGCTGGAACCTCAGTGCCTCTGCCAGGGCCGGCTGTGAAGCTCACCCTGAGCACTGACGTTGCTGGCTTGTTCCTTCACTAGGAGGGCAGAACGGTGGCACTTGTGTCATGTTCTCGGGGGTCCTTGGCTAAGCAGTGAGAGCAATGGGGCACGGTGAGGAGCAGGGGGATGTGAATGAGGCTGTGGGAGCCACATATGCCTGCAGGGCCGGCGTCGCCTCCAGAAGTTGTCCTTGGGCTCGACAAGTGTTGGGTATATAAAACCCTGGGTTCAGGTTACAGCAGCACATGAATCTCTGGTCTCGTTGTGTCCTTTTTTAGCAGCATTAGTAAGCGCTTGACTGTGATTTATAATCTCTTCAAAGGTCTGCTTGCGGAATGGAAATGTCATTGTGTTCCCCAAGCTGTCGGTGGGCCTCTGGGTGGGCTCTGGCAGTGGTGGATGCCACTCACCAGGGTGTGCTTCAGTGCTCATCCAAAACACCTGGGCTCTCTTCAGCTTGGACCCGAGATACCTCAAAGGCTGATGTGGAAGCACTCCTTTTTGTTAGAGCAGTACTGCTGTGCATCCCATGGGCTTTTCCCGGAGAGCACGAGACCAAGCTGGGACTTGGCAGGCTGCAGCGAGAGAGGTCCAAGAGCAGCCACTTCATTCTAGCCCTTTGCAGAGCATATCCCTTCTCCAAAGTGTGACAGGCAAGAAAGAAATATGAAGCAGTGCTGTGACATTCCCCTGCTCCCCCCGTGCAGTAATAGAAATACGAGTCTGAGTCTGCAGCATCAAAAGAGAGATCAGAGTAATCGGATCAAGCATGAGAAACTGCTTGTTGCCGCTTTTCTGTTTTTAAATGAGGCTGCCTGGCAGCTTCCCTCGCAGAGCACTCTTAAATATTAGGGATGTTAAGCTCTGGAGCTGGGGTTGCAGCAAAGTAGGGCTCTGCTGAAACTGGGCTAGGAAGAAAACTTCCTTTGGCAGCCGAGTGTTAGCGTGTAGCCTCCGGGCTAATGCTCAAAGCTGAAGGAGCCTTGTGCTCTCCCAGCCCTTGTTCTGTATCCGAGCAGAGGGATGCTCATCCTTAACTCTGGTTGGAAGGAGCACGCTCTCACCTTGTGCGTTCTATCTCTGCAACGCTTCTCTGGGATGCCGATGCTTCTGTGACCTAGAGAAGGCACCGGGGTCCCTGAAAGCCATTCCCTTCCCCGCTGTCCCAGCGTGGGATGGGATTGCTCTGGCGCAATGGCTGCCTTTGGTCCATTGAAGGTGTTGAGACTGTGTGGCTGGGGGAGAGCTGCCGGCTGTGGTTCATGGCTGGGCTGCAAAGACTTCTCCTCTTCACATGGCTTGTCTTCGTGCTGGCTGGAGACCCCACCTGGGCATCACCCCGGTCCTGTATGGTTGCTCTGTGGTGTCAGAACAGTCACCTCCCTGCATGGCTGGGAAGCTTTGATGCCTTTGGTTGCACAGTGGTGTTTGCTCAGGCATTTGGCGTGGATTAGCTCGCTTGGCTGAGGTTTGTAGGAGAATGGAAGTACCAGGTTCTTTCTTCTCCTCAAGCAGAAAGTGATGCTGGATGTTACGGTGAGATGGCTTGTGCTCCGGGGGGGACTGTTGTGCTCGAGACTGCTCTGAAAGGTGCTCACAGTGTTTTTTGCATCGTTGCTTCAGGAGAGGGGTTTGTTAGGACAGTGATGCAGTTGGACAAGCCCAAGCTGCTCAAGCATACAGGGCAAACACAAACCCTGTACTGCTCCTTGGAAACAGGCTATGAAGTCGGCCAGATAGTTCCGATTGTTTTTTTTGTAAAGAAGATGTGAAATGCTTGCGTTTAGAGAGCTGTGCCTGTAGCCTGCTTTGGTGCGGATTTGCATTTGAAGCTGTTTTGCTTGAAAACATGATTTGAGGTATCTGTACTCCTACCACTTGCCTTGTTGATACCATTATCCACCTTGGCTGATGTGGAGGTAGGTCATGCTATTAGCAGCTCAGCAGGACCAGGGAGGCTCCGCAGGGTTGCCCCTCCTGCTTTCCCTGCTCTGTGTAAAGGGAGCTGCTCTTTTGAGCTGACTCAAGGGGAGGCACTGCCATGCACCGCATGGGCTCTATTTAACAAGCAGGTGTTGCTGCCTTGCTTTAAGTGTCAGAGGCTCTTTAAAGACATTCCTGCCTGGATCGCTCTTCCTGCCTGACTCAGGGAAGGCTTTTGGGTAACTTGATGTTGCTCGATGCCAAGATCCGGAGCAGCGCCGGTTTTGTTATCACTGACTGCTGGTGACTGGGCTTTGTGGCACTGGGTGAAAGCTGGTGGACAAACACCAAACCCGTGAGCGTGTGCCATGGAGCGAGCGTCAGCCTGGTCCAGCGGGCTCAGGAGTGCTGCTGGGAGCCAGCCTGCTTGCTCAGGATGGGCACAGCAGGAGCTGGAAGCCCTGCTTGCCACGTGAAGCGCTCTGGTGGTGCCGGGCAGAATCTAGGTCGGCCTCACAGCGGCTCCAGCTCCCAGGCGCAGTCGTGTTTTTGCCACCCTGGTTTGTTCCGTGCTGCACAGAGCCCTGAGGAGCTCTGCACGGGTTCCTTTGCACGTGCTGCCCAACGGGGCTCGGATTGAGCTGAGATGTGGAGGGTGCCGATTTCCACAGCAGCTGATCCAGCCGGTATTCCCTGTGGTATTCACTTTCAGGCTGCAGCACAGGATGCCCGTCCTCGGTGCCTGCTGGGGGGTGAAGGGGAAGGTAGATCCCAGCCTGGAGCCAGGCGTTGGTCAGGTCCCTGTCCCTTGCGATGCCTGCACAGACTCCTGGTAGGGGTGAGGTAGGACCCATGGAACGCGCTCCTGCTTCTTGCCTGCGATCGCCGCTGGAGCGTGGATGCAGGGGCGCTTCTCATCGGTGTGTAAACCCGGAGTGTAATTTCTCCTTTGTGACTTCACTTCTTGCTTCTGACCTCCATTTTCCAGCAGTTTACTGGCTGCTCAAAATGAAGACCTGTGCTGTGTCGTTAAGAGACCGTATCTGTGGGGTCAGTGTGCACGGCCGCTTTTCCTGCCGTATTGTCGCAGTTAAGGACCGTTTTCCCTCCTCGTTGCCCAGCTTCTGGTCTGCAGGTGGCTCCGACAGAGACATTGCTCATTAACCTGATCGGCAGAGCTCCTGAGAGGGACTCCCACGCTGAGGTGTTTGAGCTCCGTCCACATTACCAGCTTCTTGTTCGATTTAAAGGTCTTCTGCTCTTAATCGTTCCTTAGAATCTTTAGCAAAAGGTCCACGTTTAATCAACTCTCCCCGAATCCATAACTGGCAGGGATTGCTGCTGCAGCATGTGCAGTGCGGTGCAGTGGCGTCTTCTCTTGTTTTAAAGCGGGATAGGTAGGAGATTAACACTGCTCCCTTTGGACATCTTCAGGGAAAAGGGGGAGAAGCTTGTAGGCAAGAAACGAAGAAAATGCTTGGAGGCAAATCCCTTATTGCTATGTAAGACTATATAAAGCCTTGTAAACAGAGGGTTTATAGCAAAACCAGTGGTGGAGCTCTTAAATCAGTCTGGAGGATTTCAGATGCACCGTTATAGGGATGACTGTCCCCTCCAGGCTGTCTTTGCTAAACTGGATCTCAAAGGATAACCCGACATGATGTACGTAGAATGCAGCTCTGGAAGGTGCCTGTGGTTTGTCAGCTAAAGCTGTCTTCTGGGAGGGATGTTGAAGTCGGATGGCACTGTTAATCGCATTCCTGTCTGAGATGGGGCAGGTTGTTTTTAGTGAGAGCTCTCCTTAAGTAAGATTTCGGTGTTTCCTATAGAATGGCTTTTTCTTCTTTCATTCCTTGCCAGGATGAATACCTCGTGGGCTACCTGCTGTACTGACAACCCACCACCCATGTACAATGCCTCCCAAATCTATCACAGCAGCAGTACAGCCCCTTTGAAGGGTCTTTGATGTGACTCTGCCTTGGTTTGCTGTGATGGACAGGGCTGCCCTGGGTGATAACAGGGGCTGGGGTTCATTGTGTTGCAGGCACCTCACTCTGCCACCCTCTCTCCAATGTTGTGTATAAATCCCGTCCTCATGCAGGGAGTAGCTTGAATTATCCCATGGTAAATAAATAAGGATTAGTAAGCTATTTTAAGGCTGGGCATCTGGCTCTTCCTCTGGAGAGCCCAGTAGACTGCCTGATGGAGTGGGCGACCGCCGCTCATAGGGATGAGAGGATTTCACACTGGAATTAATGGGGACATGGGTGGGTGTGCACAGACGAGGGGGACGTTGGTGAGAAACAGTGTGGATATGTTCCTGCTTCTCCTGGGTTTCACTGCCCAAAGAATGATCACTGAGCTGCAGAACATCCCTGAATTCACTGAGGAGGGCTTTGGAAAAGCAGCTCCTCTTTGCCGTAGATAAAATGTCTTCAAGAAATCCGTGTCCATTAAAGATGCAGTCCAATCCAATCTGGAGGTTTTAATAATGTGGTGTTTTTGTTGTGGCAAAAAATCAGATTCCTCGCAGAATAACTTTTCCTTTATGAAGGTCTCGGAAATTGCTCGCTAAACCTCTGGAGAAGTTGCATTTGAATGAACCAGCTAGAGAGTAATTTTTGTCACTTTAATAAGCATAATAAAGCGGAATGTCTTAGGGGGTGAAAGGCGCCTCTGAAATTGGTATCTTTTCATTTTAAATTGGTTCCTGGGATTTATGAGGGATTCAAAGGCAGGTGGAGAGCGGAGTGCTCCGGATAGGTATTGAAGGAACTTGTCCTCCTTGTTCTGGGGAATACGTGGATCCTGCAGAAGAGGAGCCGTGCTCTGAGCAGCCCTTGTGCCTGGATTATGGCTGCTGTGGACCGGGGCAGAGAGCTCTGGTTTCCTGTTGCCATCAGCAGTTTTGGAGCGCTATTGGTTCTTGTTCCTTGCTGTAGGTGCTTTTGTACGCTCAGTCTCCTCCTGGAGTGTCTTTTTTCAGCCTTCGTTTGTCCGGATTATCAGCATGCAGGGGAGAGCTGACTTGTATTTACATGATTTAGTTGTAAATATGGTAAGTGTTGATAGATATTGTTGTCATAAGTGCTTACAGCTACTGGACTGATTACTGAATTTCTTATGTGAAAATCTCTACAAGCTCTGCATACGAGCAGCTTCCCGAGGGAAGTGCGTGCGACAAGCCTCTGGTTTCCGTGTGCAAATGAAGCCCAAGATGTGGCTGGAGTTGGGGGTATTTATTATATGGGAGAAACGTGGCTGGTGTTCTGTGGTGCGGCTGGGGTTCTGAGCCTGTAACAGAGGAAAACCACAAGGTTCCTGTGTTCTGTGGGAGCAGATGCCACTGTGGAATAGGGTTTTTTGGGACAATGCATGTAGGAAACATCTGTGAGGTTGTACATGGGGGCTTGGGGTGAGTAATGTTGACTGGGGGCACCGGCGTTGAAGGAACTAAGGCATTATTTACTGGTAGCTTCTTAATTGCCTGACTGCTCTGCTTGAGCTGCCATTGTTGAAGAGTATCATCTGCAGGATGCTTTACGGACCTACCTGCATCCCTTATGTTTCAGAGGAATGTTTCTGGGAAACATCTCTCCAAATGCAAAAAGCTGGGATTTGGCAAAACCCTCCCCAGGGGGTGTGGATTGCAGAGAGCTCTCTGCAGCCTTAAAGCAGGACTTTATGTTTCTAACAATCCTTGCTTCTTGAGCATTCCACCAATGGAAGCAAAGATGTGGAGGGTCTAACTTGAGGTTTTGAGGTCCTGTAAGGTGGGAATGGTTGTAATGTTAAAGAACACACCGGGAGGAGAAGCAGGTTGTGTGCGGTGCAGAGGGAAGGCATAGACCTGACTGGTTGTGCAGTGATGTGTAATTCCCATGGCCTGGAATAGCCAGAGTTTGTAATTGGCAAGGCAGTGGGTGGAGATGCAGCCGATCCCTAGCTGCCTAGCTAGGGATGCTGGATTTAGGGCATGGGTAGGAAGTCTTTCCCTGCCCCAATGCACTTTTCCATGCAGTGCTAACATTTAAAGTCCCGTGTGTCTCGCTGTGGCTTGGGCTGTGAGGGAAAACCTGGAGCTGCATCCCAGTTCTAGTTAGCAGTGCTGTAGGTGTGAAATGGGAAGCAGGGCTTCCTGCCCGCTGCCTGGTGGACGTATTCCTGGGTTTAGAGCTGCCTCCTCCAGAGCACAGATGAGTTGGAAGGAGCATCCATTCCCTCCCAGGCAAAGCCTGCCCCCTCGGTGGGAGATGGAGTGGTTTGTCTGCGTTTGAGCACGGTTTGGCAGTTTGTTTCCTTGCAGCCCCTCAATCCAGGACTGTTTTGCCTTAAGGGGTGAAAAGCAGGAAAAAATCTCCTCTCCTGAGGTTGGGAGAATAGGAACCCTGGTACTTAGTATGGGCAGTGTGAGCTCTGCGGAGTCACACATCCAGATGGATTACATGAGGAACTTGACATCTTGTTTAAAAACAAATCATTCATTATGTAGCAATGAATAATCAAGCATTACAGTTTCATCTCTGGAGGTTCCTTTTTTGGTTGGAATTTTGATAGTTCAGTAATTAAAAGCTGAAAGCTATTACACTGTCTACATGTTGATCAATTGGTAATTAAAAAGTTGATGATAGATATGGTATTTCATGGGACTGGTTTGTTACGATCGGATTTCCTTAGTGTGTTTTGAAAATTGTCATTTAGCTTGGCACTTCAGGAGTTTTCAATATTCATGGACTATTTGACTGGAATTTTATAAATGCCTTTCCATTATCACGATTTGCATACAGCAATTTAAAGTCACAGGATTGTTTAGGTTGGAAAAGACTGCTCAGATCATCGGGTCCAACCGTTAGCGCAGCGCTGCCACGTCTACCACTAAACCGTGTCCCTGAGCACCTCTGCTCTAGCACTTTAATGTCTTTCTTGGAGTGAGGGGCCCAAAATTGAACAGAGGATTTGAGGTGCAGCCTCACCAGTGCCCAGTACAGGGGGACAAAGACCTTGTAAGAGCCATTCAGCTTCTGAGTCTGTACCTGATGTCAAAGCGTTAACTGGAACAGAAGGCACTCTGGGGCTGCTGTCTTGACTCAACCGCCTGCATTTCACTGCAGCGGTGGTTCCTCAGGCTGGGGGTAGGTTGGGTCATTACATGAGCATCATGGCCCAGGCACAGCCCTGATGCTGTGCCCTCTGCAGGGTGTTCTCGCAAATGCATGGGTAGGGTTCTTAAGGAATTCGGGAGTTGTAAGTGGAAGAATGATCAAAATACAGTGTGATTTGCATTGGAGAATGTTGTCCAGTGGATTAGCAAAGGGACAGACAGGAGTGGTGAGGCCCATGGTTGGAAAGCAGAGTGCTGCACGGCAGTACCAGGGTGGTGATTTGCATGGGGCACCTTGCCCTGCCTTGACACCTCCTGCTTTCAGAGCTTTGGCTGCTCTGCCCATGAATATTTGAGAAGCCTGTGGGTGCTGAGCCCCTTGCAGTGAGGGAAGGTTGGAGACAAGTTTGATAATACAATCAGGGAGGAAGCGGTGCGAAATGAAGGAAAACTGTGTTGGTAATGGCCTCCGTGATGGAAGATTCATTGCTTCAGGAGTCTAATCTGAGACCAAAATGAAGCCCCAGCCTGACACTCTGCAGAGCATAATGCGAGATTTACTGCTCTGCCACACTCCAGAGATTAAAACCATAACAAACAGCCGCCCTCCCACCCGCCCTTCCTTCGCTTGAGAAACTTGGGGAAAACCAAGGTTCTTCTCTTTGCAAGTCAGAGAAATGAAGAGCTGGTTTTGCTGTGTATTTGCAAGGGCGAGCAGTGGCCTCCTTTCCTTCTGATGCCCATGGAACTGGTGAGGCTGGGCAGCTTGGGGTGGCTCTGGTAGTGGTGGGGTGCAATGCTGTGCATGGGAGCATCCTCGCCTCACCGAGGCCATGGCTTTCCATGCGTTGGGTGAGCTCACCTGCAGCTTGCTGGGTTAGAAGTGCTTCTAGAGCAGTCCTTGGTGAGGCTGGCACTGAGCCCTACCTGAGCTGCAGCCCTGGCACCCGTTCCCTGGGTTTGGCTTGGAAGCAGAGAGCCGTTGGAGATCACTGCCAGCCTGATCTAGTGGAAAATACCTTCCCATCGCTTCATCTGATGGCTTCCAGTGAGGCTGGAAGGGGAGGAAGGCCAGGCTTCCTGAAGTGGGCACCTGAGGGGACACCTCATTCAGGTTGTGGCCTCTCCTTCTGGATGCTGCATCTTCAGCACCAGGTTGCTTCCAAAGAGCCAGGAGGTAAAAGCCCTGATGTTGGGCCCTTCAGAAGGGTGAACCCCTTCCCTGCTCTCACCTCTGACTCCTGGGATGGCCTCGTGTGCTCCAGCACGGAGTGTTCTGCTCCCTTCTGATGCAGCAAACGCCTAGAATTGCTTCACCCACTCCTCTGGGACATGGGCAGCATTTGAATTGACTGTTTCCTGCAGGAGATGAAGACGTGACATCGGTGTCAATGCCAGCACCTTGGACGTGTTCTGGAGAGCCCTCGGTTTAAAAAGCGCTCTGTCCTTGGACACTTGTTGCTCCTGACAGCTGGTTCCAGTAATTTGTTTTTATAGGGCAGTTTGTAGCAAATGAATGACACATTGAATATTTTACCGAGATTTTAAATGATCTAAAGAATACTTTCCGCTTTACTAATTGGTAGATAATGCTGAATACATTGATGTTGACATGGGCAAATGGGTTTAAAATGATTTTGAAGTGAGCCTCATTAAAAGATGCTCTAATTCAGTCAAGAGGAAGCATCAACTAACATGGCCATGTGCGTGTTCTCCGACCAGATTGCGGCAGCACTGGTGTTGGTGCGGGTCTGTGTTAGTTACAGGCCATGCATGGGCTGCCTTGGGCTGTTGGGGAGTTACGTTATAGATGGCAAATTCTATCAGTTGCATTCGTTGGGAGTGAGTGAGTGTAAATGCTGAGTAATTGGTGATCTTACACAGCTCCTTGTGGCCTGTGAGCCATCCTCAAGCAGGTGAGGGTGGGGAGGCCTCTCTTCATGTCTTTCACTTTAAAGTACCAAAGAGCAATAAAACCAGTTGTAGCAGGAGATAACTGAGCAGTGTGCTCAGGTTGACAGGGTGCCCAGCTGAGCTTCTTAAAGTTCTGGAGGCAGGCCGTGGTTTCGGATGGTTTCCCCAAAAGCTGCTTGTTTGCTCTGTTGTGGAGGACTGGCTGTGGGCGTCCATGGCAGCTCTGGAGATGGAAACCCCCTTTTCACAAAGCTGGGTGTGCTGCCTTGCACGTGTGATGTTATCTGGAGTGCTGGGAAAAGCAAGCAGCAGCGCTGTATGAGGGCCAGCCAGCGTGTTTCTTTTGCTGCGATGCACAAGGCTTTTGTTGGCAAAGGTAATGGGACCTGAAGATCCTGATGAGCAGCGACAGTCCAAAAGCATCTTGGTTTTAATGCTAAGGAAGGAGATGGATTTTGTTGTCTGCTCAGGTTTGCAGTAAATCACTGTAGTGCCTTGTGCTCCGGGTCCCATTTGTTGTAGGCAGGGAGAAATTTTTTACTTGCCCAGATTGGGATCTGCCATTTTTTGGGCCTTCCATCACTAAAATGAACTTCTGCTTTTCTCTGCAAATCTATGAAGGATGTTGCTAGGATGTTTTGCAAGGAGCATCTGAAGTTTTAAATTCCTAAAACTGGATTTGTTTAAATCTCTTGTTTTCATTTCCTCAAGATAAATGGGGAAATTGGTGCATGTGGAGCTCTGGCCCAGCCTTAACCCTTTTCTCTTTCATGGAAAACAAGCTTCTTTAAAGCTTAGGAAAGAAGGGAAAAAATGCTTTGGAGACATGACTAACATACCAAATATGCGCTGTATTGCATAAACCTATTATGGGTGTAATGTAATGTTCTCTCTAAAGAGATTCATGGCCGTTGGGGGGAGTGAGGAGCAGTGCTTTACAGTAAATTGTGGCTGGATGAATGTGTTTTTAAAGTAAACCAGAGACGCTTATGTGTCTCTCCCAGCATCACTGTGCTGCTCTGCTGTTGCTTCTCCCTTCTTGCAGCGCCTGGACTGCATAGGGAGCAGTGTTCACTGGAACAAGGCTAATGGGCCACATACTTGACTTTGCTAATTGGCTCAGTGTAAAGGAGGAGGCTGTCTATGCCTTGGTCAGCAGTGTTTTAGTCTCAGGGATGGAGAACAATGCGCTGCGGGCGACTCGAGAAATCACAGTCCCCTTCACAAGTGCAGGATGCGTGTAGGAGCCTCACTTTGTGTGTGTGTGTGTCAGCTGTGGGCTTGCCAACCACGCTTAAAGCACTGTGGCATCCGAAATAAGCTCCTGTGCTCCTCTGTTACTGCATTTCCAAAGCCTGGGGTTCACATCTAATGTCTTTAAAGTGTTTTCTGTGCAGTTGCACACCGGAAAGGCAGCGTGCTCAGGATCACAGCTGGGATCATGCTGGCAGAGCTGCCGGTTGCTTTCCGGACCTTCTTGATATTGGTGGGATAAACGCTGACAGTCTGCTTCTGTCCTCCTGTTTTCTAGATAGTTGTGTGTGGCAATGATTTCTGCTCCATATGTATTGAACAGAGCCTGAAATGCTCAAAAGTGAAGAGATTCCTGAAAAAACCCTCAGCACCCCTTAGGAGATGAGGTTTTGCCTTTCCCCTGTCATCATGGGGTTGGATTTTCATTAATGTCTAAAATTAATAAACAGGAGTGTTATCCATTTAGTGCATAATCCCTTCTGCAGATTATGTGTAGCCATAATCAAGGGATGCTTAATGTATTACATTACCTGGGATATTTGGGGATATTTTTATTATGCTCAAAGTAATCTGCAAGATCTGATATGAAGAGACACAAAAGGTTAGTTGAAAGCAGACAAGAACCAGATCACTGAATTGAGCAGGAACTGCATTGTGCAGGCTGTAATGCTCCTTTCTATTCATTAGTGCAATTATAATTATGGAACCCAAAGTATTTAATTGGCCTCACAGACTCTTCACACTGAATAGATTGCATTGTTACCATTGAAAAAAAGAAGATCCTCTTATGCATTGCAAATACACGTACGTGTTGCTCTCTGGTTCTCAAGAGGTTTCCTTGTTTATGTGATGAGCGATTAGCTGAATTACGGATCTTTCCGATGTTGTGTCAAACTAAAATCAAATGGAAGGAGAATTCTTCCCATGCATCAGATGAAATTGGGCAGAGGCTTTAAAAATAATGGCCTCAGGATTAAAACCACCAAAACCAGCGTAGCTGGGGCCATTAAAGCAGTTTTCCAAAGTGTGAAAGTCCTCTCAAATGTAGTCAGAGCTCAGAGCTGATCGCCCTCATTCCTGAGCTCAGCGCAGCCGAGTGTGAGCTTGCACCCACTGGTCCCCATGAGTATCATGCCAAGCAACGCATGCACTAGAGGTTTAGACACCTCTAGAGATTCTCATCCTGGGCAGGGCTGGTTGGCATAGCCATTTGTGGAACCTTTGGATCTGTCTTCTCCCTCTCCTGCCTAACGCTCTGTCCAGTATCACTGTTCCGTGCTGCTCTGGGTTAACGTGGTGCTGCCCGTTGGCTGGGGACCCTGCTGTGCAAGGTACCTTCTCCTTACCTGGATAAGCTCAAGTCATCGTGCTTTACCCAGCTTTGCTCCTTGTGTATTGTGTGTGAAACAGGCAGCTTTAATTATGAAGCAGTAATTCCATCAGCAAGGCTCTAGTGAGCCCTTCCAATGCAGGGAAAGCCTGTTTGTTCCCATTAACAGCGGGAAGGTGTGGGAAGGTTTGTTTTTCCACCCTTATGGCGGCATCCCCGTTTGCCTCTCAGGCAGTATTCGTTGTCCTTCCCTGACCTTTTCGTGTTCCCACAAATGGAAGGGCCGTGGGTTGCGATGTACCCAGATCATAACTTCCCATTTAAACGGCTTTGTCAATGGAGCGTTCCCTCTGAATTGCCATTTCTTCTCGCTGGCTAATCTTTGCTGAGGGGCGCTGGGGGACGAGGGCTGAAATCGGCCTACACAAAGATGCTGTGTGTAACACTTGGCAGAAGGACTTGAAATTGGATTACAAGCCACTATTCCAGCAAGTAAATGTCCGTGGTGTTTTTATAGCTTATCTCTATTCATCTATGTTTGCAGGGCTTTGCTTGCCAAGCGTTAATGTAAACACTCTATTTTGAGACCTGGGTCCATTCGCCTTCTGGAAATCCTTCTTTTATCAGGTGGTGGTAAACCTCTGTACATAAAAGCAAAACAGCCTCTGGTCATAACTGCGCAGAGATGAATGCTGGTGGTGCGGGGCATCTGACAGCACTTGCCACCTGTGTCAGGAATTTGATGCCCTCGGATCGGGATCTGGATTCAGTGTGATGCTCTTGCTCTGGGCACCAGAGCTTGCCACAGTGGCTCAGGAGCATCTTCTGGCCTTGGATGCGCTGCTTCGGGCTCTGGTGCAGTGTGAAATGGATGATCGTTCCAACTCTGAAAGGGATTTAGGAAATGATTTTGCCGTGTTACTGGTTTGGCTGAAAAAATGGTGTGGAAACATCACCTGAAACTTGGACAGAAAAGGGAACATGAGCAAATCTCGTGTGCCCAGCCAAGCAGTTGATTATCTCAGTGCTGTAGTATGTTACACAATATTTTGGAAGAAACTGTGCAAACTCTGGGAAATATGGCCTGGAAAACGTGTGAAGAGTTGCAGTGTTGTGTGAATGTGCAATCTGTGTGGTTCTGAGAGGGAGCTTGGTGTCAAGTACGTAGAAGTGTTTTGTGCTTCAGAGCCTTCTCGTGTTTATTTTGGGATGCTTTGTGATGGGGGAATTAAAACCAGCAAGTATTTAACATGCTTCCTTGCTTCTTTTGAGAGCACAAAGAGAAGTAAATGAGAAGGTAAAGGTGTAACTTCCCACTGGAAAGCTGGTGCTGGCGTATTTGTGTGGGAACAAAAGGAAAATGTGCTTTTGTAGCATTGGGAAATGTGCAGGAATAAGGGAAATCTGTAAATGAAGCCTGGTTGTTTTCCCCTCCATTTGCTCCAGTTCCCTGTTAGCTTGTAGACCTATAAAATGATGTTAAACTCCCTTCCTTGGTGGCGGGTGCAGTTTGGTGTCTGTTTTGCCATATTCCCACTGGGAAGCACGAGGATCGGCAGTGCTGTGCGTGATGGCATGAGCAATGTGCATGATCAGCTGCGTCATGACAAATGGCAACTGTCGCTTAATTTTTATCCCCTATTATGTAGCTCCAGGACCCATTTTTCAGGTGGAATGTTGGAGCCATTAAAAAGAAATAAGTAAACTACAGTGTATTCCATCATCCTTGGCAGCTACCCAGTGGTCTGTAGCCTTAATGTGTGCATTTCTGCACGGGTATTTTTCGTAAGGCTTCTGCGAGGCGACTTGTTTAACACGTTGCTTGTTGCCTCCATGGGTGGAGGATGCAAGTGTTAAGCAAACCTTGAGCCAGGCTTTCCCTTGTGGAGCTGTTGATGGTTCCGTGCTGGCGTTCCCGGGGTTTGGAGGTGAGTTGGTGGTGGATATGTTTGATACTTTCAGCTGCAGTATTTCTAGGCTCAAGTAGGCAAACGCTGCTCGGAAGGGAAGTGACATTGTGTTGCTCCACTTGTTTTGCTGATCGGATTAGGGCTGCATGGACCGGTTTGTCTTTCCACTCGCTGGCAGTGTGGTGCTCTCTGCTACACAGCTGTAATTTAAAGGCTGGTAGAGCCTTAGTTTCACTGGAAGCACTAATATACCACCCAGAGGCTTAAGCATTATCAAGCTTTGCCAGTTGCTCTTAGTATTTCCCTTGGAAAGCAGTAAGGATCATCGCTTTGGGCTGAGTCTTCAGCTGCGAGTGTTCTTGCCCCTCTGTTACAGGGCACAGCCCTATACCAACTGATGAGGTAGGATTTCCAGGCTTTACTTTCTGGCTTAAGCTGTTACGGTGTGGTGCAGATGATTTGACATTTGTAAAGGTTGTCTGGGGGAAGCTGGGTTACCCTAATAAAAGTTTGCTTCAGGCTGCTGGTTCAGGCTTCAATGAGGGGCCCTTCCACTTAGCCAGGAAACATTCCCATGTGTCTTCCTCTTTATAGACCTCAGTTCTTCCCCACATCCTCTGAGGATGTGGAGATTCCATAATTTCAGTGGGAAATTTGGTGTGTTGCTGTTTCCTCAGTGACTTTCTGCATGACTGCTCATGCAGAAACTGGGGGCTCACCCCAAAATAAGCATCCTCATCCACAAATCACCCCATCTCATGCAATTGAGATGCGTGTCCCATCTAGGAGCTTCAGGTTGAGTAGGTTCAGTGCACACTTGGTAGCAGCAGGGAATAGGAGGGCTGATGGGACCAAAGGCTTGCTCCGTGCACAGCAGTAGAACTGCAGATGGAATTGCAGCACGTGGGCAGCAGATTGCAGTGGGCTGGAACACAGGTCCACTGCCACAGAGTGTTTTCCTTGCAGCAGGCTCAGCCAGAGAGCAAAGGGATTCAGCAAACAGCGTTCAAGATAATGCGATTTGCTGGAAAAGTATATATTTTTAGGACATTTAGTAGAGAAGCCTGAAATTACGTGGACAATTTGCCACCCTCGGCAAGAAAAAAGTGCATCTCCGGTTAAATTTCACGCTAAAAGCAATCTTTTAATAGACCTTTCCTTTAAAAGCTCCTGGCTCCCAGCAGCAGCAGCCCGTGACCAGCACAGGGAGCTCTGGACCATGCCTGGATCCTGCTCCCTGCCCCTCTGCTTGCAGGGGATCCATGGCGTTTGGTTGTGGGGCGGATGTTGGAGAACAGAAACGTGCCTTCAGATCCCAGGGACCTGCTGCGGCCGCTGGTGTGCTGGGAGACGTTTGCTGGCAATCAGAGGCATTAATGGGGGTTTTTGTTGACCACCTGTTCCGGGGGAGGTTTTTAATTACCTTTTTGGTTGCTGGCCAGCGTGCTAATGCCTGTACATGGCTCTTTCCCTCTGTTTGGTTCCCCCAGCTTGAACACAAAGCAAGCATTAAATTGCCTTTCCAGAAGCGTGGCAGCCTTTGGAACGGGTGGCACGCTCTTCACCTATCTTAGTTGTATCTTGCAATCTGGGGTGCCAGGAAGTGGCGTTTCAAGGGAAGGAGCTCGCAAGGGGCTTCGGGAGCAGCTGGCAGCAGGGATGCTGCTGATGTTCCTCAGGTTTGTGTGCTGGAGGGTGGCTGGGGAAAGTTGCTTCCTCGCCATAGGTAGGGATGGGTGCAAGAAGGACAAACCACTGTGCCTGCTGCTGGTTTTGGACATGATCTCTTAATCTGAAAGGTGGGAAATGTGGAATGATACCTGAAGTGTGTCTGTCCCAGCGTGTGGGCCTGGAGCTTGGGGGGAAACTCATTGTGTAAGGGAAGCTGCGTGGGAATTAATGGGGTTTCAACCCACCGGTGATTCCAGCACGGGCTTGGCTGTGCTTCCAAGGGCTCAGTTGATGGCTTTTGGTCAGTTTGGATTTGCTTTCCTTAGCTGTAGTGGGTGCCTTTAAACAGAGGTGCTCAGGGGGAGCTGGGGGTGAGGTGGTAGTGCTGAGAGTGACGAGGAGCTGCTGCAGCCGCCGCTGTTGTCACAGATGTCGCTGGTGTGGAAAGAGGATAAGTTGGATAACGCTGCCCTTCCTCTGAGGGCTGTTAGGGATTAATGTTTGCACAGAGCTTTGAGTGTGTCAAGCTGTATGTAAATACCAGCTATGACTCTTTTATTCATTCCTTCCCTCCTCAAGTAAACAACCTACATCATGGGTGCTTGCTGCAAGCCCGTGCTGCCTTATGGAAGGAGTGGAGTGGGGCGTTGGGATGCTGCAGCATGCTGCCACCTTCCAGGGTGGCTCTGACGCTGTCTGCCACTGCAGCCATGGTGCTGGAGCCCAGTTGGGCTGGGATGCTGGCTTATCCCCATCCCTGTGAAATGCTGGTTCTGGGTTTAAATGCACCTTTGTACAGTAATCGTTGTACAGAACAAAAGCTCCATCAGTCCATGTTGCTTTGGACTCAACACCCCATTAATTTATGACTTGGCTTACTCTTGACGTGGGATGCTTAAAGAGGGAGGATTAATCAGCGGTTTTTAGCTGCTCTGCCCTTGTGTTTGTCTGTCTGTGACAACGGGCAAAACACCATTAGAAGGAGTGGATGGGGAAGGCAAGATGGATGAGGCTGCGCTGGGAATTTTACTGCTGAGCTCAAGAGCTCATTTCCAAAAGTTAGTGTTGTGCCCAAAACTGCGGAGGGTGGGAATTGACTCGCTGCCAGTTAGTTACTTAAACTTAAGAGATCTTTGCATTCAAATTACTTATCTGGAGTGCTGGCAGGCTAATAAATTCAAGGGACTGTTCTAAACACCCTCAGTCTCAGATGTAATCCTATTAAAATAATTGAGTATTTCCAGGGTAAAGTATTCCCTTGTCCCCTGTGCCCAGGAGAAGACATGACGGGCAGCCCGGGTGTCCTCTGCGCATCATTGAGCCCTGCAATTACCGGCAGCCAGGACTTGTTTGTCCCTGTTTCCCTGTCTTGCGGAATCAAGTGCGTTTTGTCCTCTCTCTGTGTCTGAATGGGGCTGGTGCCCCTCCATTGCAATGAGAGAATGCCGTTTTCCTCTGGGATTCGTACCTAGAATGGAAGGAATGCCAAACTAACTGACCTGCTCTAGCCAGAGTGTCCTGTGACACTCTGGGAGGCAGCCTTGTGCATTGGATGCAAATAGGATGCTGCTGAGATCACAGCAAATGGCTTTTTCCCTGTTTTGATCCTCACAGGCAGTTATTTTTGGATGGGTGCTGCCAAGTCCCCACTGCCTCTTGTTTTCCCAGTTGAAGACACAGATCCGGTCTGTGGGCTGTGCTGTTTAGCAGAGCTGGGACAGTGGGCTCTCCTGGTGCTGAGGCCCTGGGGCATCAAAGCGTGGCCTCCCTTGCTTCTGTAAGGAGACAGCTTCTCCCGTTTGCCTTTAGCTAATCTTCAAATGCAGGCGTGACCTGGATTTACAGCCCGGGGAAAGAAAAAGCACGAGGAAAAAATATCTCTGAAAGCTTTTAAGGTGGCTTTGACAGCAGTAAACCAGCGAAAATAAGCACAAGTTCTTCCCTTTGCTTTTGTAGGCCACTTCAGGGGAAACGGGAGTGAATCAGAGAACTTCAAAAACAAGCCCCAGCCCAGGCACTTCCACAGCTAACCAGAAAAATCTCTTACTGTGCAACCCACAGACCTCAGATGCTCGTTGGCAGGCTCTCTGAAACCATCTCTGAAGAACTTGCCACAAAGAGGACACGAAGTTCTCTGGATTGAGGAAAGCAAACACATTTATTTTTGTTTGCAGAAGCTTTTCTGTGGCAAGGCAGCTGACCCGTGTCCCTCCCTCGGTGGGCTTACCCTTGGACCACGAAAGCTTGAAAAGCAAGGAGAGGAGGGGCTCCTGTTGCTCATATCCTCATAGCCATGCAGTGAGATGTTGCTCGCCCCACTTTGCTGTGCAGAGCATGAGCCATGGTGCGCACCTCGTGCTTGTCACCCGTGAGCTTGGGTTACCTTGGCTCGAGCTGGTTTATGGCGTGGAGCTCTCGGTGAAGCAGGAGCAGAAATGGCCACATAACTCAGCAGGGCTTGCCCTTGGAGTGATTTAGCTGGGCTGGCTGATGGCCGAGGAGCCGTATTGATTTGGAGCTCCCGCTGGAGCTGGATTCGGAAAGCGCCGCGGCACCTGCAAGGCGCTCGCCTGAATAGAGCCACTGAAAAAAGCATTTCAGCTCCTGGCATCGCTCCTAATGCGTTTTGTATGTGTCTATACCACAGGGAGTAATGTGTGGTTATTGTTGAAATATTATCTACATGGGTTTCCAGGAGATGAAGAAAAGGCACTTTGCTGCAATAACTGTTGTGGACATGCTATTGTGATAATGCCTCGGTGCTTTTATATTGAGATATGTGGCTCAATATATTTTCTCCTCCCTGTGTATGGTTTTAAGCACAGCCGAGCAGATCTAGCTGATAAATGGGGCTTTGAGGGCTGCTTTCAGGTGGCCAGCAACTTTGCCTTGAAATGTTTATTTCCTCCCATCATTACTTAAGCCTAAGGTGCTCGGATCTCGCAGGTAATGCCCATCAGCTGCTCTAGTAGCTGTCCGCGTATGAAGCATGAAATATGGTTGCTCGTAGGACTACGATGGAATAAACGAACCTCTCCAAATTGCTTTGAGTCACTGCATTTAGTGAGGTGAGCTCATGGGAAGAGGTTTTATCGTGTCGTGGCTCTATGTGCGGGCTGCTGGCAATGGGAGCCTCCTCGCATCCACCCTGTTCGTGTGAGGAAGTGCCTGTGGTGTGTTGTAACTTTGCAGGAAGGTTTTGTAACATCCTCAGTGGCAGCACAAAGTGGGAGCTTCTGCTCAAAGCCATCTTAAATACAGCTCAAGCAATGCTTTGAGCAGGGGGTGTTTGCATGGAAGGCAGTTGGGCATCCCTGGGAGCCCAGAGGTAAAAGCAGGGATTGGGGCTGTACCTCAGCTCCTGTCTCTCTCGCTCAGCTTTTCCCTTACAAAGCAGAATGGGGTTTATTGTCTCATCACCGAAGTTGCAGAGTAAGTACTTGTGTCCAGGGCAATGGGTGCCAGTGCCAGGAGATGGACTGGACCAGAATGAGCCCAAACCCCATCGGTTTGGAGGATGCAGCAGGTGCTGAGATTGCAGCTGAAGCGAATGCAAATCCCCCCTTTAATTGTTTTTCCTTGATTAATACCATGCAGGTGAAGTATCAGTCAAGACTTTTAGAAGGAGGCGGCAACTTTCAAACATTACATTTGTTTTACCTTGGGAGAACTTAATTAGCTGTCAGCAGCACAACACATGAGTGGTGGCTTTGGAATGAAATTATGAAATCTCAGCTCCCTGAGGCATTTTTCTCCCTCCTTCCCAGGCAGAGGGAAACGTAACAGATTTGTTTAGATAGAAGCTCAGTAATTTTGGGGAAAGGCTTTTTGCCCGTGCAGTTTCCCTGTGTTAATTACAGACGTGTGTAACCCTTTATTTCGTACTTGTAGGCGAGTGACTGACGCAGCGAGGGTATTAAATCAGGGTGGAAGTGTGCTTCAAGCAACGCCGGGATTGCGGTCTTCCGGTTCTCCATTTAATGGGCTAATTTCTTAAGTGATTGAACTTCTGTCATTCAACCGGATTCCATGGTAATTTACGGATTTGACCAATGCAATAAATAAAGCACAGCCAGCAAATCACTTGAACGGTTCTAATTTAGAGCTCCTCACTTGTGCTGACACATGATGGAAGCGTGGCATGGTTATCAGGAGGATTGATGGCTGGGCTGAGCGTGGGGAAGGAGCACGTCTCGGTGTGCTGAAATATCTTCCTCTTGTGGTGGGTGTGAAGGGATGGGAGGTGGTGGGACAGCGCGCCAGGATAAACAGCTTTGCTGGAGTGCTAATGGTACATAGAGCTTGGTGCTGTCACCCGAGATTCCCTTGTGAAGCCTGGGATTCCAAAAGGGAACCTGGGAAACAGGAGGAGGATGTTGCCATCTCAGGGAAAATGTGCAGGAATGTTTGACCAACTCTGAGCAATGTGTTCATGTGGAGTCACGGTGAAAGTGGGGTGAAATTGGTTTGGTTGCTACAAATTTGCTAGATAAATATATCAACATGGTTAAACCAATGAATAAAAGTGACACATAGAGTGCCCCTGGGCCCAGCAGTGGCTCGGTTGGTTCTGTGGGACAGGGATCATCCGGAAGGTGCATGTGCTAATTTGCTGCTTTAATAACTGCAGGTTGTTCTAAGTCTTGAAAGAAGTGATTGTATCCTTGGTAGGATTTGTACAAATGTGGTTCTAAATGAGCAGAGAAGGCCAGCATCCGTGTGGGTCCTCCCTGGACCTTCCTGCTGCTTATCTGCTTTGGGAGTTTTCCTGAATGTGTGTTTTGTTTTCTTTTACAAAGCACGAAGCCAGCACTTTAATTATGAGCTTATGGGTGCTGCAGAGGGCTGGTATTTACTGCCCAGTGAAGGTCTGGCTTCAGGCAGAGGCTTGGTTTCGCATGGCAGGCAGTGCTCAGCGGTGCTGTGCATGCTGGCAGCGGGTGGGCTCATTGATGGGTTTGGGGCTTTCCTGTTGGAATGTGTTTTGACTTGAAAACAAGGAGGCTTCTTGCTGCCGCAGTAGGGATGGAGACAGGGAGCTGCAGGGAGAGGTGGCTCCCGGCAGCTTGGATGTGGTGTGTTACCTGCGGTTTTGGGGGAAGAACCAGGATCCTTGTTGCAGCTTGGTGTTTTTTGGGAGCGGGT
>JBCJKH010049646.1:0-12387 GCA_039877255.1 Loriculus beryllinus
TCCCTGGCGGTGTTCAAGGCCAGGTTGGACGAAGCCTTGGGTGACATGTTTTAGTGTGGGGTGTCCCTGCTTGTGGCAGGGGGGTTGGAACTTGATGATCTTAAATTCCTTCCCAACCCTAACGATTTTATGATTCTATGATTCTGTACATTACATTCCCTAGGGACATACAAAATTATTTATTGAAATCTTACCAATGGTTTAAAAGAGTCTCACTGTATGTTACAGTTCTGCCTGAGACTCAAAAGGGAGTGTGATCTTCGTTTTGATCACAGGCAGCTGGAGATGATGTTTGCTTATGCACCCAGTCTGTCTCAGAGAGGCTCAGGACACAAAGCATCTGCTCCATGTAGGACGTTTTCCCCAGCACAAAAGAAAAGCATGTGTAACCAGTTTACTTAAGAGTAAAGAAAGACAGATACGATAATTCCAGCTGGGAGCTATTCTCCTGTCCAGCTGATAAATATCTTAACTTGTTCCTAATGTGTATTTAGCAGGAAAGCCCGATCCTTGTCAAACCTGAAGAGTATATTTTGGGTCCCAAAAAATTCTCTTTTTTTTTTTCCCCACCTATATTCACTGCTCTATGAGAAAACTGTTTACCTCTCACAATAGCTCTGTTTTGCCTATTTTTGGCTACAAGGGCCCTTCAGCCCTGTCTTCGTGTTCTCTCCTTCTTTCTTTCCCATGACTCCAGATTTAGCATTGAAGATATGCTGCTTTGCACCTGGACAGAGACGGGAGAGAGCTCTCTGGGAGCCACTCATCTCCTTTTTCCCAGGATAAGTTTCAGCAGAGCTGAAGCAGAGGCAGTCTCCATCAACAAGACATGTGCATCTCACAGAATGGCTTTCCCTACAGGCTTGCTGTGATTTGGCCAAATATCACCATGAGCTGTTTCTTAAGTACTGGTCTCTACCTGGAGAAGTATGTCTGTTTTCTGTCTGATACAAGATTATTGGTTGATGTGAATCCTTTCTGTGTCTTCATACAGCACCTAGAGCAAATGCCAGGAACCTCTGGCTTCATTGTCCATCCTCTGCATGCCCTCCCTTCTCACAGCACTGTGCATCCTCTTCTTAAAACTTCCCTTCCTTCCGTGGTATTCAATATAAAGAGTCATTTGATCACCCCTCTTCAGTACTGCATTCTCAGTGCCTAGTGACACACAGCTTCAGCAATACTTTAGTTTCACTATATTTCAGCTTCTGTCATAGTGTTTTCCAGCTGAGATTGAGAGCTGAAGCCCTGAGCTGTTGGCTGCATCTCACTGTTTCTTTACAATAATATGTCCATTTTTCTTCTTGACAGTTGGAGGGCGTGATCCACATCCTTCTGAAATTGAGTGGTGGGGGGTTTATGATATTTGAATTTTTTAATATAGAAGCTGCAGTATATGAATATCAATAGCCAAACTTTTATTTAAATGTGCCTTAAAATACCTGACTTATGTATAGCAGAAGGTACTACCTTTTTTTATATCAGTTCCTTGAACTCCTTGTCATTGTAGTTTGGGCCCTGTATTTTCTGGTGACCTCTTTATTCTAGTGGAAAATCACACTCAATTTTTATTGAGAACAGGGAAAAGCTGTTTAAGGCATAGATACTTAAGAATCATGTGCCTGGATTTTTACTGATCAAGGAATTGCTATTGTCCTATGGCAGGAGAAGTTTCACAAGTGAAGGAGAACAAGTGTGGTGTGATAGATTACAGCAGCCTTTTCGTTTCAAGTGACTTCAGCAGTAGAGAAGGAGGAAGCCAAATGATAACGATTCAGTAGAGGAAAAATATGCAGAAGCAAAGTGAGGGCTTGGCAGAAGGCTGTGGGAAAAATGAGGAAGCAGGGTAGAAAGCCAGACAATCAGGATAGTGCTGGTGGGGTTGTTTGGTTTGGGTTTTTTTCTCTTCTCCTCTAGCATGGTAGCAATCCACTGCCCAAATCTGAGCAGAAAATGTTTAACTTGCTGCCTCAGGGAGATAGCTCTGATCATATGGCCACGTTTTTATTGATGGGCACCCCAGCTGCTGCAGCTGGCTAAAAGAGGGATAATACCTCTTCCTAGAAGGCTGCTGTGGCGTCTGGGAACTGTTGGAATGTCAGAGTGGGTGAAGGGTCTCAAAACAGGGATTTAGCCCTTGTGGTGGTGGTGAGCTGAGAGAAAGACTTCCTACTCAAAAGGAATAATTTTAGTGCGTATGCTGTTCAGTTCACTTCGAGTACCATGAGAAGAGGCAGAAAGGTGCTTGTGGTATCTGAAGGGGGGCCTATAGGGATGCTGGGGAGGGACTCTTCATTAGGGACTGTAGTGACAGGACAAGGGGGAATGGGTTAAAGCTTAAACAGGGATGGTTTAGATTGGATATAAGGAAGAAATTCTTTCCTGTGAGAGTGGTGAGACACTGGAATGGGCTGCTCAGGGAAGTTGTGAATGCTCCATCCCTGGCAGTGTTCAAGGCCAGGTTGGACAGAGCCTTGGGTGCCCTGGTTTAGTGTGAGGTGTCCCTGCCCATGGCAGGGGGTTTGGAACTGGATGATCTTAAGGTTCTTTCCAACCCAAACCCTTCTGTGATTCTATTTCTGCAGCCTGCAGTGAGCTTTCAGGACAAGCAAGGACAAGAGGAGAGGGCTGCTTCCTGGCAACACCTTCACCTGTGAGCAGGAGGGCACTGCAGGCCCTTTGCATGAGTGGGGCTGTCATTAACACTGCAGGAGCCAGCAGACACATGGTGCACAGCACCCAACACACCGATGCCCACACAGCACAAAGCCAGGCTCAGGCAGCAACTGGGGGAAACCCGTGCTGGCTATGACCTGAGCTGAGGCTGTCTGCACCCTCCCTGTGTGCCGCTGTCTTGCTGGTGGGTCCCACAGGGTGTTCTGTACCAGCTCCCCTCTCCCAGCAGACCCCATAGGGTTTTGACCCCATCATTAGAGGCTTGGACTGCTCAGGCAGCTCAGGAGGGCATTTGCTCATCTTGTTCTATCCCATTCCTTTCTCGTTTCATCTGCTGGGGCTGTTCATTAACCACCCATGCACTGGCCCGGTAGCAGCTGCTCAACACAGAGCAAATAAGCCCTGGCTCAGCTACCAAGAGCCTGCCCCATCTGCAAGCCCCATCCTTACACACTAGAGGCACTCCAAAGACAGCTCTGCCTCCCTTCTGCAGACCCCTGCTCTCTGGGGCAGGATGAATCCATGCTGATGGAAGCCAGAGAGGAGCCCAAGTCTCAGCCTTTGCTCTTCATGTTTGAAGCACAATGAAGGAAAAGAGGGAGAGCCAGGCCCTCATTCCCCCTTGGAACAACACTGCCAGAGCCCAAGGAGAACTTTGGCTCCATCCATCAGTCTCTTGTTAGGCCAGAGGCACCCTGAGGCTGCAGCTACAGGCAGCAAACGGGAAGCCATGCTTCAGCATTCCCCAAGCCTTGCTGTCCTGGGTGACCCAGAGCAAGATGCTCGACCAGCGTGCGGCTGCGCGGTGCAGAGCACAGGCAGGTCTGCAGACACTCACAGAGCACCATCCCCTTCCCTCTGCACTGCCATTCACCCAGGCACCTTCACCTCCCTGCCTGGCTTTGGTGAGGAGCCTGGGCTGGCTCGGAGACCAACAGTGTGAGCACCCACTCGCCATTCCTCAAGACATTAGACCAGAAAGAGGTCAGATTCCTCCTCTGCACACAGCCTTTGCCAGGGGGCTATTTCCAAGCTGTTCCCTGCAGCCAGGGAAGTGAGAAACCTACGTTTTCAGCAGAAGCTGATGCTCTCCCAGACTTCCAGGAAAAGAATAAACCCAACAAAGAGCTGCAAACAGTGGCCTCTTCCTCTTCATTTTGAAGGAGGCTTGAAATGCAGCTCTGCAGGTTGCCTCTCTTCCTCTACTTTGGGAAACGCTTGGCAGCCAAAATGCTTGAGGAGAGCCAATGCTCTCATTAAGTGCAAGCAGATGGAGGCCTGGAGCTAGCAGCTTTCCCTTACACCAGGAACAGAGGTCCCAGTTTGCTCCACATATACTTGCAACCACTACAAGCAAGGCTCCCAGACCCAGCTCTTACCTGAGACAGCACCCGGGCAGTGCTGCTGTGCTGTACCTGCTCTGTGTCGTGCCACTCAGGACATTGTGGGAGGGCATAGGGCCATTCCTGCATCACCAGGGGCTGCATCAGAACCGATGTTCATGGGGATGGAGACAGCTCTGGGCACAAGCACCTGAAAAGCAGAGTCCCAGGGTCAGCTTGCACCTCCTCATGGAGCTGACCCCTTCCCCTTTGTGCTGCCTTCACAAAGCCTAAAGGATGCTTTTTCTTAACACATTGGTACTAACATTGCAGTCTTTTTAAATGTCCAGCTCTTTTATGTGCATCCAGTTACACAATTGGCTGTGATTTGATTTGGTGTCAGCCAGTCCCACATTGTGGTTTTAAAAGGGCTGGGTTTCCTGAGCTACAGGAGATACCCAGGATTTAATGGAAGAGGGGAGGGAAGATCTCCCTGCTATGACCACTGTCCTGGTTTCAGCTGGGAGAGTCAATTTGCGTCCTAGTAGCTGCCATAGCACTGTGGGGCTTTTTTAATGCAGGACAACCACTTATGTGGAGACAAAACAGATACATTTACATAACAAACAATATTTTCAAACACATAATTTTTTCCTTTTATGTTCAGATGGAAAACTGCCTGGGGCTGCACAGTCCCCATGCGTGCATCTCACACTATCATCATCTGCCTTGTTAGGAGTTTGAGCTCATTATAAAACTCTCTTTTTAACTCCATTTGTAGAATTGTCTCACCCAAAAAGCTACTTAGTTGTGGCCCCTTGTCTATCCTATGGATGGGAAACATGACCTTTGGTCACAGTGCTGCTTTTTGTGGTGTTTGGACTCTGAGTAAACAGGGACTTATCCCACTGCCAGCATCACCCCAGCTTTACAGAAAACCGTAAGACAATAAAGCCCAGAAAAAAGGGTGCAGGATATTTACCTGAATCTGGCAAATCACAACCCCTCAACTCTACATCTGGCCAGCGGCAGTGCTGTGAAAGGAGCTAAGCACCAGCATGTTCACTGCAGGATGGGGACCTAAAAGCAGTGACCACCACGCAGGGCTTTGCCCAGCCAGACTCAGCACATTTGATTTGTTCAACTGACCTCATGAGTGATGCTCTGAATACTGTGCTTATGATGGGGCATGGGGTGGTGCTGAGGCACTGTGTTGTCTCCTACCCAACACATTGCCTAACTTGGTGACTGTCACCTGGCTCCACATCCGGACCTCCTGTCCAAGAGGAGATGGGGCTGCTTCCACGGTACACATGGAGCAATACTACTGGAAGAAGGTCGCTGTCTCCTTCATACCCACTTGGACCAACTGAGAAACCTCCTGCTTGCTCCTGGCAGGGCAGGAGCAGGCAGCGTGTCCTGCAGTCACACTGAGAAAGCCTCAGGTCATGGTGCACATTGCCCATCGCTCACACCGTCACATCCCTCACTCCCCTGCCTGAGCTTTCGCTGCCTCTCCCCCTCCATCACACACATTAAGAGCACAGCTTATCCTGTGATGGGTGGGTTTAATCCCTGAGCAGTTTGCACAGCCATAACTCTCTCCCTCTCCAGCAGAACAGCCGGTGTTGAGCTCTCCAACAACACGTTGTTAATCCAAGTCTGGTCTCCTACCCCTGCTGCCCATTGGCAAGGTGAATATCGCAGACTGTGCAAGACAGCACCCTTGCTCTGCTCCTGCCCCATGCAGGCATTTGAATAGCTATAGATTCCAGGGACTTCAAAGCCCCCCAGCCTCATGGGGCAGCTCCAAGGGCACAGCGGGTGATTTCTGCCTTTGACAGCAGGTAACATGTCCTATTCCTCCAGTGCTTGTGCTATTTGGGGTCTGAGCTGAGCATGAGGCTCTAAATGACTTCTAGATGAGGCTCAACCCAGCAGGGATACAATTTTCAAGGCATGAAAAGTCACTCAAAACCTCCATCAGAGGAATGCCATTGGTCTCCAGCACCACACACAGTAGCAAAAGAGGGCATTTAATGGGAGAGAGACAGACAACCAGGAGGTAAAGCACAACCGCAAGCAAACCACCAGCTACACATGATCCATTGCCAAATTCCCTGCTATTGCAGGAACCAGGCTCTTGATCTGCTCCCCTCCTCTGCCACGGCACACAGAATAGCTCCAGCTCTTGCACTGCTATTTCAGTGCTTCAGTACAGCACCGTGTCTGGGCACTGCAGCATGGGGATGGACCTTGTGTGGGTGCTTCCCAGCTACTGCAGCTGTTGAGAACAGGATTCTGTGATCCACCTTGCTTGTCCCAAGGCAGCTTCCTCCTCTTCACTCTGCTCTAGGTTGGTGCTGGAGACCCAGCGAGCTACAGCCAAGGGGCAACATCAACCACAAAAAGATGAGAGTGTTGGCAACTAAAACTGCCATCCCTGCAACCTGACACAAGCCTGTACTTGAACAGGAGCTGAAAACTTCTCCTTGAGTACTGGGTGTAAGCAGGCAGTGCCATCAGAGTTAAAGTGCTGTTGATCCCCTGTTTCTGTGCAAGCAATGAAAACCTCAGGGCCCATGTGAGCAGAAGGAGGGCATCACAGGGAGCAGTCTTAGAGTGACCACAGAGCAGGCACTGAGGCATTACACCCATACAGTGGAGGCAGTGAGAAGTGAAACCTTTCCCAATGGGGTCCCTCACATAGTCTTTGCTGGAGGTTCCCATTCCAGGCCTGAAGGTGACCAGATCCTCCTCAGAAGGGTCTAATCCCTCGTTACAAGGTGCTGGTTTGCATTGTCCCACATGAAAAGCACCCAGCTCTTGCTTCTGCTCCCATTACACCTTAGGAAACACAGCATTAGCCATTTCATAGCGCTGTGTTATGGCTCCCACTTTAATACCCAGGACACAACCGGAGACCACAATGATCCCCTGGTTGAAAAGTAAGAAAGCCAACAACCTTGCTGTTACATTTCAACAGTTGAATGCTTTAGGGGGTATTAGGCATTACAGTGCATTCAAAACAGAGCAGTTGCCTTTTTTCTCTTCCTGCCTGAGCAAGAATCCAGCTAATTACTAATCCAGCACTGGAGACCCCAGCTCTGCTCTCCAGCCAGTCTGACAAAACACAGCTGGAATGGCCATTGCCCATCCTGCTTCAGCTCTATCACACAAGTTAGTGCTCTGCTCAGTGCCCTCTGCTTTCTTCCTACAGACCCACTGTAGCAGCAGCACTGGCTGGCTGGAGAGGCAACGCTCACGTGTATGGGTTATGGCCCATCTCCTGCAGCATCTATTCTCCATCCCAGTCAGCAGAAAGGCGACAGCTCCCCAACCAATGCACATCCTGCATGGGGTATTTCTGCTGGTTCTCTGCATTTGGTTAAAATCCCTCCCAAACACCAAGGGAATTCACACTGCAGCTGACCTGCATCGCTAAAGGTAACCCAAGGGACCTGCAAGAGAAGCCCAATGTCGGATGTTGAACTTCCAGCTCTCTACCACATGTAACAGCAGCAAATACAACATTTGGGTCAAGAGGTCTCTCGATCACAAGGTTTATGCTTTGAATTGCTAATTTCCCCAAAAATGTTCTTTCCAGAAGGAAACTTTCCATTTCAGATCTTGGCCTATAAGTTAAACATACAGCAGCACTCTAAGGAAAGGCAGCTTAGCCTTTATCCCCACGAGGGGAATGGAAATACACATTCCCTGCTGCTAGAAATGTTAATGGCTTTGTTGTTGTTTAACTTCCTGTACAAGAGAAGCTAAAGCTCAGTGTGCTCCGTGTCCTTTAAGGGGAAAGGTGGGAGGCTTGTGGATATTTCAAAGTTCAGCTCCCATGTAAATGCTTACAAAGGGAGCATTCCCAAGCTGGCAGACAGCAGGACTCCCTCAACAGCGCAACAGCACATCCTGTCCCAGCAAAAACTGTATCCTACACATGTTGAGTAAATAGTTTAAGCCTGGGATTGAGGGCCAGCAGACCTACTTCCCAAGACCCCATTAGGTCAAGGTTTGTTGAGAGAGAAGGAAGAGAAGTCTTTGTCCCACTGGGATCAAGCATACAAACAGCACAGTCCTCTTGGAGCACGGGCCCTTGGTCTCCATCTCTTTACAAACCAGAGGTAGATACCCAAACACAGGTTCTGGTTTGCTCCTGTGTGCAAAGAAAAGGGAACAGGACTATCACCAACCTTCCACATCAGCGGGCAGTTACAACACTGTCATCCAAGGGCTAAAAACCCCAGATGCCAAAGCTGCACCTGGGCCTCACACTGCACTGTCACCTCAGTGCCAGGTCCCCACATTCATTACAATGAAAGGTCCTTCAGTTAAGCAGCTCTCCTTAAGAAGTGACATAAAACCTTTGCTGTATCTAGTAGGGAGCTAAGTGGCACAGGAGATGCCCCATTCACTGTGGGTGGGTGATGTGGGATACTCACACTGAATGAGCTGCATTCTTAAATGACCTCTTAGACTTTGAGCTCACAGCCAAACGCCATTTTAGCTCTATGGATACAGAGGTGTCACAGATGCAGCATCTCTCCCACTGGCTCATTCACTTCCCATTTTCCAAGCAAAATAATAGGCAGCTGCACACAAAAACTAAAGCTGAAAGATGCCATCAGTCAGCCTTGCACCAGGAACCTGGGACCATGACATGCCCAGCTAACCAGGTGAGTGCAGAGCCTCAGCATGGCCATGCAGAACTGACTGCTCCCAGCTCTGCTTAAAAATAACCTGTGGGAATTCATTTAGGAAGGCTGCAATGTAAATGTCTTTCACATGTTTCAGCTTCCCAGCTGGGTTTTAAGCTGCTCTCTCCAAAAGTCACTTTGCCAGCCAATTCTTCCCATCCTTTTCCCTGCTCTTTCCTTTAGAGAAGTACTGCAGATAATTACCTGAGCACCTTGAGGACCCAGCTGCAAACACAAAGCCCTGCTGCACTGGACACAGAGGAGCTGCTGTCTGATAGACCTGGCAGACAAAAGGAGCAAACATCTTCCAGCCTTCCAAAAGGGGCAGTGGAGAGGGGGGAATAACTTGGTTATTAAGTGAAAGAAGGTTGCAGCAGCCACAAAAACTGAACCCAGTTCTTCAGTCGTAGCCCTGAAACCTGCCCATTCAAATCCACTAAAAACCTCGAGTTTTGTCTTTGTTTTTCTCCTCCAAGAAGCTGAACTTTTCCTTCCCTGCTGCTAGAGGAAGGAAACATCTTGCTGCATTGTGGAAAACACATCACCCATTCACCACCCTATGTAACCGATGAGCAGCAGTGGGAAGAGTCTGTCCATCTCACAATGATAGCCAAGGTAACACTGTCCTAAGTCTTGGCTTCCTTGATGCTTTGTTCCTCGTTCTCAGTGTCAAACTGACATCTCTTTCTCTGTACTGAATATTCTGCCTTGCCCACAACAAGCTTGTCTTTATAATAACCTCCCTGTCAAAGCATGGGCTTCTCTGGCCTTCTGAGGCCATGCATTTTATAAGCAGGCTGTGTGCCACATGAAGTCACATTTCCTTTCCTTTCTTGAGATGTACCAGAGCAACCTTTTTCTTATGCTAAGGGAAACAAAAAAGGAAAATGGGATGGGGCTGGTTTGGCTCAGTTCTGAAAAGCTCAGTTTCACCTTTATCCACCTGTGAAAATGAGGGGTTTTTGAAGTCTGAATTCTCTCTTGGTTTAGGAGACTTAAAATTCCTCTTCTATCATCCATCCTAAAGAGAAGGCCTTGAATATACTTCTCAAAGTAGGACTACAGTCAAAAGTTCACCGTATGCTTCCAGAACTCCGGGCTTTTGTTTGAACCCGTTCATTTAATCCCTTCCCTATCTCACTGTGTTTAGTTTTGGAAAGAGTCACTCTGACCTGAGCAACTCCATTCCTGGCTACAGCCCTGGTCATTTTTAGTGAGTTGTATTGATCCATCTCAAGTACTAATCCAGACAGAGCTGGTCTTCATTTTAATTACTTCAGTTAACAAAGAGGACCTGAGCACAGCATCACATCACAGTACCCACTGCAACGCTTTCCCACCCCAGCGCTCCAGGCACCCATGTTCCTGGGCCCAGAGCTGTGAACCAAGATAGTTTGGAATCACATCTATAGTCCGGGGTCTTCCCAAAGTGCCAGCACACGCTTGTTGTCACCAGAGCCCTGCCTGGCCCATTCCTGCAACAGAGAAAGCAGCTTTGAGCATAGGGAGCTGGCAGGGGACGATGCGAGACGGCACCGGAGCCATGGCAGGCACACAGCTGGAAAACCAGGAACCATCCCAGCACAACTGAGCCTTGTAACCAGGACTCCTCATAGTGCAGGGTGCTGTGGTCAGGCAGTGAAGGCCATTAAAGAGAGCAACCACACAAGGACTCTCCTGGCTCCAGAGAGGTGCGTGAGCAGCAGGAAGGAAGGTGTGAAGGGCCTGGGGTGAGGGTGCAGGGAATGCACAGACTGATAAGGACTGTAGTGGAATTTTGGGTTTCAGTGCTAAATTAAACCCCAAACAAGCATCGGTTTGTCCCCCACACAGACCAGCATTTAAAGGTAACTGCTCCACACCCTGTGTGGATGGACAATCTCAGCACTGATACCCCATAGATGGGATGCTGGCAATGCCACCAGTGCAGCCCCCTCCCTGCCATGCCAGAGGGAAGACTGAAGGGAATGGGCTGGACTGGGAGCCAGTAATAACCTGTCCTGCAACACGGCACTGAACCCTGAAGCCCAGGCTGCCCTGTCTGGCATGGAGAGGGAGGGAGGCTGCTGAGCCCTGGGGAGCAGGAGAGGTCCTGTGCTTCCTTCAGGTGGTTCTGTAGCCAGCCACATCAAAGGGAAGGTCAGCGGTGGCAATATGAGGCCTTGAGAAAGGAGGAGGATGAGCAAGTGAAAGGGACTGGGGAGAAGCTGGGGGAGGGCAGACACAAAGGAGCAAGGCTGGACTGGGAAAGGTAGGGAATGGAAAGAGCAGACTGGGGCTAGAGCCTGATCCCAGCTTATACTCAGGTCCCTGCCTTGCCCCGCTGTCTGATCCTCCCATGGGGGATGCTGGAAGGCCAGCACACACCCTCCCCAGAGCTCACAGTGAATAAGCCTCCAGTGTGCAAAGAATCAAAGCTGGTGAAATCGGGATGCTGGTTACTAGTGTTTGCCTTGGGAATCCGCATCACTTACTGCTTCCCAGCCTCTCCCTTGTGGAAGCAGCCCTTGTCCACCTCTCTTGCTCCCGCTGTGTCCCCCCGATACCCTTCTATTCTTCTCTGCAAGTTTCCTCGCCCGCACATACACACAGTGTTACTGTGAAGGGATGTACACATGCACACACACTCAAAGAACGCATTTCCAAGGTTATCAAAAGCTGTCAATACCTTCCCTTTTCCCAGCCCACCTAGGATCCCAGTGGGAAATGAATCCTAGTCATGGCCTACCTTCCGAGTCCACCAGGTCTGAGACGCAGGAGCAGCGGCTGCCAGGCTTCAGGAGCAGGAACTGGGGCTGCCTGTGAATCAGCAAAGGAGTCCCTGTGACAGGGATGCATGCTGAGGCTGGGCGCTGCTGCCTGCACGCTCCCTGCCTCTCCTCCTCCTCCACCGACCGCGCTGCTGTGTTGCTATGCAATCACATCACCAGGAGTAACAGCATCCCTCCGAGCCTCCGAAGAGATACCCTTGACTCGGAAAACACAGGAGGAACAAGGATGATCCCACAAAGTGCCTGACCCTTTGGAGGTCTCCTTGGCCAGCAATCGATCCAGAGGAGGGGAGGGAGAAGAGTGGAGATGCAAAAACAGACACAGGAGGAGGAGACAAAACACACACGGAAAGGGAGAAAGAAAAGGGAGGGGGAGAAGAACAGAGATGCACAAAAGGCACCGTGGTCTGACCTGCAGAGACCCGACACAGGCTGATGGGCTCAGACATGCTTCCTGCTGCTTGCCGACATCATCCCATTGCCTTTCAGGACTGGTGGCTCTCATTTTAGGTTAGATACGGCCATGCATGTGCTGGAAAATGCCAGACACGTTCATCTCCTTTAATAACAGTTTGGGTGTCTGGTGCATGCTTCAGTGGTTTAGAAATAGCTCATTTAAAAATTAAAGTTAAGAAGCAAAATAGGAGAATAATTTCAGTTTGGATATGCTTCCTATTCAACTCAGAAAAGAAGGATAAGTAAAGGAAGAGACAGTTCTCCAAGCTGGAGAGAAATCCTGATCCAAGGTCTTTTAAAAGTCAAGGTATCCCATCTCAGTTCATGAAAAACTGAAGGATTTGAGCTCCTACCTTGGCTGAGGACACAGGCAGACCTGGAATTAGGCATTCAGTCCATACATTACAGTTTGCCCTTGTTCAGATCATTCCACCCGAGGATTTCAAAGTGCTCAAG
>JBCJKH010049647.1:5226-16523 GCA_039877255.1 Loriculus beryllinus
TTTTTTTTTTTTTTTTTTGGTTTTTGTTTTTTTTTTTTTTTTTTTTTTTTTTTTTTTTTTTTTTTTTTTTTCACTGCTGTTATAGAAGCAAGAAAAAAAAAAAAAAAAGGCAATCAAAAAGCAGCCCAGTAAATTTGAACAGTCCTCAATGGCAGCCTGTTACAAGAGTGCTTTTAGCTTGGCTTTCTAACAAAACAAGGTTTATGTGAGCATCCTCTGGCAGCCTCTGTCTTTGTAACATCTGAACCTGGAAGCCATTTTGAGCAAACTTCAACACAGCAGTAAGGATTTCAGAAGCAATAAAATTCCTGCAGTGAGATCAGGTTGTTAAGGGAAAGGAAAAAGCCTACATGACAGAGCCTGCCACATTGGCTCTCCTTTTATTAGGTACCAAAGAATCTTTGCAGAAGAGTCTTCAGAAGTTTCCTGTGTGGACCAGCAAAACATGCAATCAACCAGTAGGCACAATTGCCACTAGAAAACATTCTCTGTTGGTTCTGGTGGTGTTTTGAGATACCATATTTTCAGAAAATTTTGAAGTTACAAGTATTGCATCTCAGGTGATTCTTCAAAATACACCTCACAAATTATATGGTGATTAAACAACTTATTTTTTTCTCCGCACACACATATAAGAGTAGCTAACAAAATAAGTGTACTGGAAAACATCACAAGCTAACTGAACATAACAATTCCCTTCACTGCAGTCTCAAGAAATATAAGGCTTACAGTTTTATCCTGAAATCTTTTCCAGAATGGAGACTGGAAGAAATGAAAGCTGAGGGCTCACATCTTTCCTTTCATTTCTAATCAATTGAGCTCTATTGGCATGCCCAGGTATACAAGCTGGACTGTATGAGATACCTGTCAAGTCTGGTTCACTCAGACTGACAGCTGGAATTTGATCCCTCATGTTCCCGACTCACTACAGCGAGTTCCTGTTTTGGTGGCATACTGCTATAGCAGGATGCTTTCTTTGCTTTCTCTTTTTCTTCCAAAATTAAATATGCCTTTATAAGGTATTGGGGTTTTTCTGTTACATTTTTATTAAATAGATATAGTGGCTCTCTCAGAGAGGAAACCTATCGCTTATGTGGACATGTTCAGCATCACTTAAGGTTTTCTGAGTTGAAAAAAGTACCTTAAATTTTACCTTAAAATGACAAGAAGTTGGCGCAGGTCATAGTGCATTAGTGTAGTATACTCACATCTGGATGCACTGCTTAACAATCAAGGTCTTCATTTACAAAGCAGCCTAATTTACCCAATCCTTCCTATGTATAGCTTCAGGCAGAGCACTCTGTATGAATCTAATTTTAAATGGCAAATGTATGCATCGCAGTAGTGAGGTCTCTGTCCCAAACATTTGAGTTTCTGGCCAGCTGTAAACCATTAAGGAGAGTCTTGATTATTATTAATACTTGATCATCTGGCAGGTTGGTGCTTGAACACATCCTGGAACAATACTAAACCCACATAAACCACTCAGAGCTTGAGCACAGTTTAGAGGTTGTCATGTATGCCATGGAGTAAATCAGACTTTACCTGCAAAGGCAGGCAAAAGTTTATTTTCTGAGTTGCTTTAGGCTGTTAGACACACCACTAATTGTTCTATGGGACCTTCAGTAAGAAAATATCTAATAAGTTTGACTTTGCTATGGTATTGAGCGTGTCTCTACATATTCTATAACCATTTGATTAAGTGGTTGCTTTCTATCACAGTTTGAACAATAGAAAGAGATGCTTATTCCTTGGAATATTGCAAACCATGTTTTCTCTCAGGAAGAAGTACTATTTTATATTTTTCTTCCAGTGTAAGCAGGAAGGTATGGAATGAAAATAATTATTTGTTTGTGGAGGTGCATGTGTCAGTTCAAATATATGGAAGGCATATATATGTTTGAGAGAAAATGGCTTTCTTGAGTAACACTATTTTCACATTCTCATTTAAAAAATGTATTTATTTCTTACTATTTTATTCAGAGTTTTAATATGTAAGATTATTTTTATTTACATTTTCTTTTTAATCAAACACATATGTTTGCTGTTATGGCACCACTTAAGAGAATTGAGTTGCTGTAATTGTTTAGCTATTGTTGTTGAAAAAGACCACTGAAGTTGATCTTTGATGTTAGTAGTAGTGTTACATGCTTTATGGAGGAAAGGGGGGAAAAGTGGGGAAAATTTTGGATATCAGGGGCCTATCCACACTGGCAATGACATTTAAACAAACAATAAAAATCAATCCCTCCCTCACAATATGAAACATATGATTGTGCAGGAGTAAAAAGCCAACAAAATAAGCTTAGATATCTCTAAATACAGGGGAAAGGAATTGGGGGTTTTATGCAGTGGAGGAGGAGAAAACAAGATTACAGTCATGTTTAGACTTAGATTCTGATTTCTGCAATCAAAAAGTTGTGCAAATTATTCTTTTTATTGAAACTGTTCAAAGTGATATGTAAAGAGAGCTGGGTATGTGCATTCTTATAAAAGCCCGGGTTTGAGTGAAGGAGTTACTCCCCATATCTGCAATGGTGGAAAACAAATTGGGGGCAACCATCCTCATGTAAGTTCAGTATATTTACTGCAGAAGTCTTTTTAAAGGCAGTTTGGATCAGATTTATGATGACAATAGGAACAAAAAAAGCTTAAATTCTGTAAATAGGTTTTTTTAGGAATCTTATGTTGTTTGCTTGTTATTTACATGGCAGCGCATATATTATATCAATGGTGTTAATCGGTTGAAATCATTTTCTGACTACAGAGGTTTTCCCAAAGGCTTCTGGTACCTATGCCTGTTTCTGCTTGTATCGCTATGTGAAGTCCATGGCTGTTACTCATTCAGTAATGCTTTTCACTTCTTTGTTTTTAGCCAGCAAGCATCCCTCGAGCTTCCATGTGAACAGCACCCTCACAGTCGGAATTGGTGGGGTAAAGCCCCTAGACCTGTCCTTGCTGAGTGTGTGTGATCTGGATGGTGACGCAGGACAGCTCTTGTTCCATATCAGCAGCAGTCCCTCCAATGGCAGGCTGGTGATTGTGGTGAAGGGGGCAGCAGTGCAGCTGAGCAAAGGTGATCACTTCAGCTGCAAGGACGTGAAGGAGAAGAGAGTTCGCTTTGTGCACAGCAAAGAGAAATCCAGGTGACTCTTGAAACTTTTCTCAGAGCTCTTGCCTTGAAAAAGAAATTGCTTATCTTGAGAACAGGTATTTCCTTGCTCCTTGGAAACATTCTTACAGTGAAACACACTCCTCACTGCTGTTAAGTAAAGTACCAATGTACTTACACTGTACCACAGTATACATGATGGTTCAAAACTTCTCTGCTGTGGATTTTAAACTGACATATTGGTCTGGTTGTTACAATAGTTTCCTGATGCTGTAAGGAAGATGCTCACATGATGTCACTGCTGTGCTCTGCAGCACAGTCTGCATTCACCCATCATTCCTTTGCCTGCAATATGAGCTCTATTAGTGTCCTGTGATAATTAGTGTGATTAGTAGCTGGCATTGCTCACATTGCAAGCATGTTGCAAGGAAGCAGATTTTTCCTGCTGCCAGCCAGTAAGCCAGTCATCCTGCCAAATTTCACACTTAATTTACATCACCATAAAGCCTTGAGACTAGATTGATACCAGTGGAATTGTTCTACATTTCTGCCTGTATATATTAGGGTGTTCTTTGATCCCCTGTTTTCAGTAAGGCTTTCAGGGTGTCAGTGCCAAGGGTTGGCTTATGTTCACTAGACTTTATAAGGCATGTGATTGTGTAACATGGCTTTGGGTTTTTTTTCTGGCTGGTAGTCACAATGAAATGTCAGGATCTTGTCTTGACAAACATAGCTATTTTATGGTCAAGGTTATTGGGTGACATTGTTGAAAAGTGAATAGGAAGCCAGAATGGTGAGAAGTGGGAGCTTCTGTTCCAAAGCCAGATAAGTGACATTTTTCTTTAGCAGCAAATAGCTGACATTTAGAATTGATGGTTTATCTTGGAGATGCCATCCTACATGAGTAACATAGGATGGTTAAAGGGAAATGAAGGTATATAATTGCATGGCTAAAGGTATTTTGTTACATGTTGTTACTGTTGTGAATCTTCAGAAAAAACCCTCAAACTAAAAACATAATTGAAAAAGGAACAAAAACTTTAAACCTTCTGTCACTAAGCTAGTAAGTTTTACTAAATATGTAATATTTTTATCACTATTGAGTCCTGCAAAGCACTTCATTAATTCATATTATCCTGTATTTTGGCTTGTTGTTTAGGAAAGGACAGTTTTCCTTGAAAGTCAGTGATCAACAGTTCTTCTCCCATCCTGAGGTGGTCAATGTTCAAGCATTTTCAACACAGGTAATGCAACAAAGCTTGGGGAAAAAAAAAACCCAGATCTTGTACCGTTTGGAGCCCTGGTTTCTTGCAGTGATAACAAAGGAGCTGGGCAGAACCTGAACTGGAGTTCAGGTCAGGCAAATTAGACTCACTTAGTTGAGAGGCAGCCAAGAGTCATGTGGAACTGGGCTTGGGGTAAGTGACTCAAGAAGCTGGCCCTTGTCATTTTGCTTGTACAGGGAATTGTAGCTGTGCAGTTGTAGAGCAATTATCAGTGAGGGCTAAGGAGTCCCTGCTGTTCAAATTACTCTTTGGATCTGCAGATGGTCTAGTTCAGTCTCTTACTGCAGGGCAATTGAACTGTGATTGATCCCTGTGGCAGGGATGCTTTGACAATCAAGAGCACTTACTTAAATGCTCTCTTCTAGAACAGTTGGGAATTAAATCAGCATGAGCTATTTAAAGTGTGTCTCTTAAACTGCTCACTGCTTCTAGGCAAGTTGATGGTACTGCCAAGTGTCCATGTCCTTCATGTTAATGTCATTTAAAGTCTGTAGCATGATACTGTGGCAGGGCCTCACCTAAGGGATGGTGTACAGGCAGTACATTTGTGACTCCTTCTCTAAGGCACTCTAAAAGGCAAGGTATGAAGAGATGTGCAAGATGCGCATTAAGGGAGGGGGCACAGAATTACAGAAAGGAGGAGTTGTTCAAGCCCAGACTAGCTGTGTGTGCCAGCTCAGCCTACCATCCCTCTGGACAGGCTTTGATTTCCACTCAACCTACAAGACCTGCATGGGCAGTGGATGTGCTGGAACTTCCTGGCCCAGCATCACGCTTGCTGCTGGTTCTGCTGCCAACCAGTTCCTCATGGACTCATTGTAAGGTCCAGATTTCCAAGGGGACTTTGCAGTGTGCACTGAGCTTTTCATCATCATTAGCTCTCTTTTTATCATCATTATTATTATTACATTTTGCTTTATTTGAGTATTAAACTGTTCTTATCTCAGCCCATGGGTTTTACCTTTTTCCAGTTCTCCTCCCCATCCCACTGAAGCAGCTGTGTGGTACTTAGTTGCTGGGTGGGATTAAACCACGACAGATAGCTTTGCTTCATCTGAAGTTGTTGTGGCTACTTGGCGTATTCTGGCAGCACAAAGAGACTTTAAAGTGCAGATGAGAGTATGCTACTCTTAAGGCCCATTTACATCCTCAGAGGGACATTAAGTAACTTGATAAAACTAACTGGAAATCTTGTGATCAGCCTTTCTCTTTTAGTGCTGACTCCTTCCTGCCTACAAGCCTTACTCCGCAGCCATCCTCACAATGAGTACCTTAAGAAATGCATTTCTTTTAGTCATTGCAGCAGTGAATGGGTTTGTGTCTGAAGCTGCTGGTGCTGTTCTGTGCTTCATTGCACTTTGTTGCTTTTAATCATTATATTCCATACTAGTCATTCCATAACTTCTGGAAAGTGTTCTAGTTTGCCCTTTAGTGTAAGGCAAACTGTGGATTTGGATCCTGTTGTGTATATATTGATTCTTGCTAGTGCTGAAATCTTTGCTCAGGCTAATCGCTTGTTTACCACAGTAGGACATTCACCTAAGTAAGAGCTCCAGTCACTGCCCCGGAATACGTAAGTGAGGTTTAATGATAGGAATTTTGCCTGCTGATCCCTAATAACCCTGATAAGTTGTACACAAGTGGGATGGCAGCAGTTAGCTCTCTGATAAATGTTCCCAGGGCTCATCTGCCTCCTGAGGCAAGGTATTACTGATGGCAAATGCTGTTTATTTGGATCAATAGAGACTGTAGATTTAAACTTTCTTGACAACAAAGAGCTAGAGAACTGATTTAAATCAGCAGAAATGTGGACTTTGGCTGGTCTTCGTTCTGGGTTGAATGCGGCTGTGGAGTCCTTGAAAATTAATACGTAATGATGCTGATGACACCTAGTTTTGCTGTTTTTGAGATGGACTTTATCAGTTGAAGGCAAGCAAAACCCATCCTTCCATGTTAGCTGATTGACTTAGAAGAGTTCATGCAAGCTTCTGCCTCTCAGTTTGATTCACTGCTGTTATCATCCTGTGTAGGTTATTCTCCCTCTCCTGGCATTCTTCCTTGCTTCCTTTTTTTCTCTCTCTGCAACTCATTTTACGCAAGATGTGTGTGATCTTATTTCCCCATCAGTGTTCTGAAGGATTTCTAAGTTACTGAAGCTCTAAGTTATACACAGGAAGAATGTGGTGTGTCTCCATCCCCAACCCACCCTGAAATGATTATTCACAGGCATGAATCTGCAGCATTTGAGGTGCCTGCATTCCAGTTGAGCCTTTGGACGTGCATTTAATATGTAGACTTCCCAAAATAGTTGGGATCAAGGTTTCCATCTGAATTTCCGTGGATAGTAGTAAGTCAAAGCTGTGTTCCTTGTCTGTTACCTGTGCAGACAGCAAAGGCAATATAGACTCTAGCTGATAACTGAACTGCTTTCTATATAAATGTCCTTTTGGGTTTTTTAAATTTTTCCTAACCTTGCTGTGGCATGAGAATCTTCTTTTAATGTAACTGAAACAGTCTGAATTTCTAGGTATTCTTAGATCTGCCCACTGGGAGGGAAGGTGTGGAGAGTGATTCTCTGCTGCTTAGAAATAGGAGGTTTTCAGGGATGAAGTGAGCATATTTCCTTAACCTCGCATTTTTAATTCCAGACTTTGATCATGATCAAATTTGTATGGTTTAGCAAACACCTAAGAGCTGCTTTTGTGTTTCAGGCCCCATATGTGCTCAGGAACGAGGCTCTCCTTGTCCACAGAGGGGAAACTGGAACTGTAACAGAGCAGTTGCTTTCTGTGAGAGACAGCGACAATCCTCAGGATGTTGTGCTGATGGTTCTAGAGCCTCCACGTCACGGACAGCTGATCAAACCTCCTGGGAACTTGGCTTCTGCAGTCCACATGTTCTACCTGGATGACCTTGCCAGTGGACTGCTGAGTTATGCTCATGATGGTTCTGACACCCAGGATGACGCAGTTATTTTGCAAGTCAGTGATGGATACCACTTCCAGAACATCCTGTTCCACATTAAGATCGTTCCCAAGGTATGTGCTGTGACATAGAATCACAGGCTGGTTTGGGTTGGAAGGAACCTTAGCGATCATCCAGTTTTAACCCCTTGCCACAGCCAGGGACACCTTCCACTAGACCAGGTTGCTCCAAGCCCTGTCTAACCTAGCCTTGAACACTGCCAGGGATGGGGCAGCCACAGCTTCTCTGGGCAACCTATGCCAGGACCTCACCACCTTCACAGGGAAGAACTTCTTCCTAATAGCTAATCTAAATCTCCCCTTTCTCAGTTTAAAGCCACTCTCCCTTGTCCTGTCCTTATCTGCCCTTGTCTAAAGCTCCTCTCCAGATTTCTTGCCATCCCTTTGGGCACTGGAAGCTGCTCTAACATCTCACATTAGCCTCTTCTCCAGGCTGAACAAGCCCAGCTCTCTCAGCCTGTCTTTGAAGAAGAGCAAAGCCTAGCAGTGGCAGGCAAATCAGATATCTGGAGAAGTATCATTATGTCCCTAAGGTGTCACTAATCCTGTGTTAGTGAAAGGCTCTGGTCAGAGGCAGGAGAAAGCAGTGGATTGATTGAGTTTTGGGGGTCACCTGAATTTTTGGTTTGCAACAGGAATGGTTCAGCTCCAGTTTTGCCACTTTGCCAAAGCAAAGTCCATAGTTATTTGTTAAGAAAGATTTTCTGGAGTTGCAGGTGAGTTTTATACTGGTGAAGGCAATAAATAAAAGAACAAGTGGGTAGCTGATGAGATAGGCACATCTCTCAGACTGATGTGTGTGATGGGAAACAAAAGGACCATGCATGAACTGAAACAACTTGACTATTAAGGTCTATCACTGGTACTTTGGTGGTGGTGGTGTCTTCCAAGGTCAGGAGTTCTGCTCCACTGAAATCTTTCACTTGTTGCATCTTTGTGCCTGATAACTTCCCTAAGGACAGGGAACAGATACCTAAATTCAGAAATTATTCAGGAGTACTTTAATTTTTACTTCTTGCTTTTATTGCAGTTCATAATTATACAGTGGTGCTTTGTCTCTTCTGTCCTAGTACAGACAGGGAGCAGCTTTATGAATTTTCAAGTGGCACTTGATATTAACTTTTATAGAGATTACAGCAGTAAAATTAAAAACAGTGGTGCTTTTAATGCTTTTCATTTGTTTATTAAACAAACCCCAGCCAAACAAGCTGTGAAAAACATACATTATGTGTGGTGGAACCTTGACAAAAACAAAGTTGCTGAAGTACTCATAAGCATTTCAGTTCATTTTAATATTGTAATAAAATAGAAGGAAAAAAGAAAGCTGAAAAATCCCTTATCCTTTAGTTAATGGGGAAGAGTGATGAAAAACAGAGCTGTTGATCCACTGTTTTCAGTATTTTTATATGTGTGGATCTGAGAATTACACCATCTTTGAGTGCTTTCACTCAGTGAAAAGGAATCAGGAGATACTACCCTTCTTTTGTCCTCTTCTCTGCTGTATTAGACATCTTTCACAGCAACTTGGGCATGAACGTTCTAGATAAGATTTACAAGCACTACATGGGTCTGGGTATTTAGCACAAGGGGGGCCTGATCCCATTTGAACCCTGAGGTGCTCCTGAAGCTACTCTAGTAATTAATGCTCATTAGAGACATGACTCACCCATCAGTCTGGGAATGAATAAAGGGGCTGCTTTCAAGGATGGTGCTGACTTAGTAGACTCCTGGAATAAGAGCAGCCCTGCCTATGTTGTCTTCACCCACATCACTCCCTAAGGAGCCTGTATCAGATCAGAAGGACTGTAAAAATGCTTAGATAGGCTCTGTGTTGTTCATAACACATCTTTCTTTTTTTGCTATTGATTAAGTAGGTTCTTGTAAATGCCAGTGAGGGTGAATTGCTACATCTAGTTTCTTTTCTTAGCTGATTTTGTGCTCCTGTGTTTCTCATTATCTTTCTAAGTCTCTCTGTGCAGCCCTTGGCAACAGAGAAGAATAAAGGTGGTGACAGAGGTGAGAGCGGAGCAGCTTTTAGTATGAGGGTAGAGCTGGCAGATACCCAGCTCCTGTCTCATCCTAATTGCCATCTTTGTGGAATAGCCTTGGGAGCTGGAATGCATGCAAGGTCTGCTTCTGAAAAGGTGTCGTTGAGGCACACACGTGCCAAGACACTTGTTTTTTTTCCCTTGTTTTACATCCAAGGATGCTCAAGAGCCCAATAGGACCCTGGCTGGAGGTGTGGAAGCTCAGGGTGTGGGGTTTTTTTAACTTGTAATGTTCTGCTGGATGGTTCTATATAGTAAGTCCTGGTGTGAAAGGACCTTTCTAGTTTTACTATTTAATGGGCTTAGGCATTAATCCGTAGGAGCGCTGTGGTGAAAGTGTAAAAACATAAAGGACTACAACATTCCAAGTATTATGAATTAGAGGGGCTTGCATCTTCACAACAGTTGTGCCTTGTTTTCTGAAAGGTGCTTTTTGTAACCCCTTTGGTTCCTAACAGCCTGTTTCTCCCATCCAAACTCTTTGGAGTTCTCCCATCCAAACTCCAAACTGCAGTCTGAACAGCTGGCCTCTGTTTTGAGAGCTCTTCATAGTGATTTGCACTGCTGTTTATCTTTGTTGACATACTTGAACAATTACAGCTTCTGTGAAGTGGATTTGAGAACTGCTGATGCTTCATTTTTTGGCAGAGCACCACCAATGGTGCTCCAATGGGGAATGAGAAGCCTGTGCTCTAGAAAATATGATCACAACCTTACATCCTGTAAGTCAGAGAAGGTCAGGTGTAACCACATGTGATCTGCTCATTGCTGATGGGATGTAGAAGCCTTTCTTTCCTGAGAGGCTAGGAGAATGCAGGGAAGAGAATCAAGACTTTTATTTTAGGGCTGTGTTGGACCTATAGAGGAGATCGAGCTGAGGGAGGTGTCCAGGATTCTTGCAAGGCATTTCATTACCCATTAACATTGGAGCACTGTGTGCAGTTCTGGTGTTCCCAACATAAGAAGAGCATGGAACTGTTGGAGCAAGTCCGAAGGATACCACAAGGGTGATCAGGGGGCTGGAGCACCTTCCATGTGAAGACAGGCTGAGGAAGTTGGGGTTGTTCAGCCTGGAGAAGAGAAGGCTGCGTGGAGATCTCATAGCAGCCTTCCAGTATCTGAAGGGGGGGTTATAGGGATAGTGATAGGACAAAGGGCAATGGGTTCAAACTTAAACAGGAGAGATTTAGGTTGGATATAGTGAAGAAATTCTTTACTGTGAGAGTTCTTTACTCTGTGTTTCTTTAATCAAACCATTCCATGATTCTATGAACATTCACTTAGAAATATTTTCTTTTCAAGCAATGCATTTTGCTTGTCCTTCTTTAGAAGTGTGGCTAGTCTTTATTTTCTCTCCTCACACAGGAAATCCAAGGACCTTTCTGACCGGCTGAGTTTGTTTCGTGTTCCAGAGTTATGCTTTCTTAGGCCTGAATGTCATGCTGTGTTCAAATCCGTAAGGTCAGAGGGAAGTTACGTATACTGGCAGGGTTCTTGTGGCAGCTGGCAGAGGGTCTGGTTTTCTTCTTCACTGTTCTTTATAAAAATAAACTGACCAATGTGCTGGGAAACTCTTGACCTGACACAGCCTAAGATCGTATAAGTGGCATACAAGAATAAACACTGTGAAAAATAGGTGTAATACAAACAAAATAGGTGAAAGGTGCACAACAGACATCAAAGTGGAGATCGGAAATCATCCTTTAATGAGATTCTTGTTCGCAAACATCTGCCTAGCCCTCTCTACTGTCTGCTGAAGATTCAGAAGAACATAGTAATAAGGCAGTTAGAATCATAGAATCATAGAATCGTTAGGGTTGGAAAGGACCTTAAGATCATCTAGTTCCAACCCCCCTGCCATGGGCAG
>JBCJKH010049650.1:18017-31829 GCA_039877255.1 Loriculus beryllinus
CAGTGTTCAAGGCCAGGTTGGACACAGGGGCTTGGAGCAAGCTGCTCCAGTGGAAGGGGTCCCTGTTCATGGCAGGGGTTGGAGCTGGAGGAGCTTTAAGGTCCCTTCAATACAAACCATTCTGAGTCTGTGATATTAACGATTTACCTAAGCTGGTACTTTAGTGAAAGAACATACCTGCTTAGGAAATATCCTTTCTTGTAAATAGAAGATGCTTTGGCTACAAACAGGGAGCTGAAGGTAAAGAGCTGGCCTGTACCTGTTCAGACAGATAACCTTTTTTCAGGGAAAAGTCAGTAGCTTTCCAAACAGTGTGCACACATCTGAAAGCATCTGTCTTGTCTTGTTGATAAGCAAAGAGCATCCTGGCCTACATGAGTGAATGGATATCCCTGAGCCCTCACCCTCTTTTTGCCTGAAATGGAACGATCTGGTCTGAAACCATGGGATGGTTTCACACATGAAGTTGATGTTACTCCTCCCTCCCTAATGTACAGTCAATATAGGTGAGGCAAAGAGAGTCTTAACGCTGCATCCTTATTTAGTAGCAAATCCAGATCATTTTACTTGAAGGCCATTCATCCTGAAGACCAGCTCAATTCAGTGCTGTTTCCGTTTCTCAGACTACTCTAAATGAATGCAGCCCCTCTCTTCACTAAACTTAGATTTTACCATAAATTTTAAACTTTAGGAGAATTCCTTAAATTTCTCCCCTTGAGTTTCCCATTCCTCCCATGGTCATCAGTTGGCAGATCCTGTGTAAGAAACTCCTTGATTTTTGTTTGTCAGGAAGGGGTAAAAACTCAATAGTGGCATGTGTCCTGGGGTGCCAAACTTCTTCTGCTCTGTCTCCTTTTGATTTAAAAGCTTTGTTTATCTCTCTGTAAAGTCACTGGCAGGCCATAAAGAGATATATTGCCTTGGTGCAGACAGCACAGACTCGGCTCCTGGGAAAGCAATGGACTGTGAAGTTGAGTGTGTGCGTGTGTGGGCCCGCTCATAATTCAGGAAGGGTTCTCTTTTGGGAGGCTCCCAATGGACGCTGCCTGCAGCAGCTTGCGGCTTCTCATAGGAGAAGCATGTATGTATCCGGGAGGGTTGGTCTGGCTCACTGTGTTTGATGTTCTCATAAAGCCATCACTCCAAAAAAATCACAAGGGTATTGAACTCAGTCATAATAGAGTGGATAAAGTACTCCAAATAGCTTTGTTTTAGTTGTTTTTTTGATAGAGAAATAATGCCATGTCAGAGTCTGGCTTGCTCGGGCACTCCCTGTTTGGCCAGCGTTGAGTAGTGAGGTTCAACATCACTACTACTGCTTTGCTTCATAGGCACTGCCATCAACTGGACCCAGGAGCTATGCTGTGTTGGGTGCCTGCAGACTGCACATCCCCACTGTTGCCATGGGTGCTCCTGCAGGCTCAGGGAATTGTGCTCTTGGCTGGGATGAAAGGGAGGGTAGTTTAATAGAAGACATGGAGTAGGTGAGTTATTTCTATCTGGAGAAACTGCTTATTTAGCTGAGCAGAGGACATTTGGATTCAGTCTTCAGTGGCATTGACTTGTAATGTCCCTTTTGCTTATCATCAGAAGAGGAATCTATGGAAAGAGTGCAGAGCACAAAAATGCAGCTGAACCACTGCCAGCAGAAAGGTTATTGATTCCCTGCAAGGGGAGATAACAAGCTGCCTCTATCCTCTTCTAACAGCAAGTTGTGTTTGTGGGAATCCCCTACGTGGAATCACGGCTTTCCAAAGATCTGAAAGATCTTTGTTTTGAGTCTTGAGAAAGTCTTGAGAGAGGGAGTTGGGAAGAAGCAGCCTCTGCTCTTGGAGAATTTCCTCTGTGCAGAGGCTTAGCATGAGAACAGCAGATCATTTCAATCCCACTGCCTTTCTCAATACATTAAGTGACACGTAGCCTAGAGGAGGCCCCTGAAGATTAATGCTTTCCACAGATTCAGTTTAGCTTTGGAAACTCTACCAACATACGTAGCACATGCGCCCTCAGCCTGCCGCCTCCTCATCTGCATCAGGCCATACCCTCCCTGTTTTACCTTGTGGCTGACACAAAGGGGGTTCCAGATTTACCTTCAGTCTTGTGGCTCTTAATCACAGCCTCTGTGTAAGCTTGTCTGCCTGGAGAAAAATGATCAGTACCTTTTTTGTAGGATAAATCTGAGAATGGCCTGAATATCTGCAGGAAATTACTTTTCAAATGACCGATGATGTGACCTCTAATTTCCTACTGACCTAGGAAGAGTTCAAGCCGAAGTGCTTGTATACGCAGGATGCCAGATTTCTATATACAAAGCATCATAATTACTGTCATGGAGATTTATGGTGCTTTACAAATCATTAATAATCATAATAATAATATTTACCATAACTCTTTCTGGCAGATAAATTGCAATCTTCTTTGACCATCCTCGAACTACTTTTCTTACAACATCTTTCTCATTGGCATGAAAATGAAGTACACAAAACATAATTTATTGACATAAAGAGTGGCTTTATTTGCATGTGTTTGTTTGAGACAAACCCAGATATTTGCAAACGAAGTGAAAGCAGAAGCATCAGTGAAGCAGCAGATCTTGTAAGATGTTGCTGCCTTTCAATCTGTGCTGCATTTCAGTCTGGCATTAGCAAGTGATGTGCTTGTGGCAGGCAGGTGTGATTCTCACTGCCCACTTAAGGTCCTATTTGTGCAATAAGTGTATAAAGACACATGTAGTCATTTGCACTAGGATCTTTTAGGTCTTTCATGCTTGTTTTGAAGGGAATTATCCACAGATATAAATGTCAAGTTTAGGCTACGCTTACTGGTGTGTAGTTGATGGACTGGGCTGATAGAAATTTCTAATCCTTCTACATACCATCAGAAGCATGAGACTTGGAGAAAGGAAAGCAAGAAAAGGTTTTGCCATTTCATTTGCTTTCCTATTCCTCAGTATTCAAACCTTGCAAGTGGTTTCAGGTGGGATAGAAAAATGTTGGCATCTTTTAGCTTGACATTTTGTATGTTAGTGTATCTTCTTACATTGTTAGAACAGTCTTCATAAGCTGTTTTATTGTAGCAATTTTATGACTTTTCCTGCCATTTTTTGACAGCACATGTTTTTCCTGCCAGTGCCACTGGTATTATTTCTCTTGCATGAATTATTCTATCTATGACTAGAAATCTGGTGTTAATAGATCTTTATCGTATGGCAGATTGATTACGTTGAAAGGGCAGTTAAATTATTGCTCATGCTTTGTGATGGTGCTCTGTTATGTATTAAAAAAGTCAGGCAGTATTAACATTTTATATCTTATTTTCATGCTTCTCTCTGTTTATTCGTTCAAAGCACATTTTGGGTGTAAAACAATCATTCCACTTGCTGTGGCAGGCCAGCAGTAGGGTAGAAGAAACCATCTGCTTAATTGTTTATGGGAATAGTACCCACAGGTTGCTGGTGAAAGAAAGTCTGGCTCCAAGATGTACCAACAGCTCACATTGTGGGTTGAACTGCTGGAGACCTGCAAGCAGCACGTATGAGTCTAAGTTGCAGAACCATTTAACCTTATGTTGAAATGCTGCTTCAAATATATAATATGGTAATTTAATTATTTGTCAGCCCAACAAAACCTTGAACTGCATTTGGTGTTGCAGACTCCATGCCGAAGTATAATAACATGGAGATGAGGGAAACTTCCCCAGGATGACAGACAGAAATCTCAGCCACCTCTGACCTCAGCTCTGCCTCATCAAACTTTCATCTCTGTGAGACAATTACAAAAGCTCATGTGTTAGAATGCAAAATGGTGAACTATTAGTGCCTGCTGACATGGAGAAAGATGGTAATGGCATTTCTTCCCCACCTGCCTGTCCTTCACTTGAATTTTATAGCAGTTGTCTCATTTTTTCAAGGTTCCAAAAAAAGACTTAAAAACTCTTTTTGAGAAGCGAGTGCCAAGCAAGCTGGATTGCAGGAGCTGCTGCCAGCTCTGCCTTTAATGCTTTCAAAACAAATACAGATTTACAGGCACACTCATACAGGAGCCATGTGCCAAAACCCATCAGAACTAAAGACATTTAGAATATATAATATAAAGTGGGTCTGGTGATTCACCTCATTTGATGCCTGGAGTCAGAATGCATTTACACGATGTTCTTCAATCTATTTCTTATTTGTATGATGTTCCTTGTCTAATCTGTTGGTTCCCTGTTCTGTGTGTCCAGCAATAGATGGTGTTTTTCTCACCGAGCAAGAACTGTTCAATGTTTGTTCATGCATCCTCTGTTCAGTGTCATTCCAGAGACATAATTACCCATGAATGCGTTCTCCTTTCTCCACTAAATTAAAGGCTTTCCCATACCACAAGGATTTTTCTGAGAATCTGCAGCAGTTCAGGTATAAGGAGACTCCCAGCTTAGCTGTAACCTTTGAGGCCCTTCCTATTTTCATCCTGACACCTATGTCATCAATCCCATTACAGAGAAATTCCCTCAGTCCAAAAATCCTGCTGGTGGAAAACCTGTCCTCATCCTATGAAAAATCCGAGGTACGGTGGAGATGTTGTTGTTGTCAGTGAATCATATCTGGTGGGAGTTGTTTCTTGTCCTTGGGCCACACCTCCAGCCTCCTCTGAGCCATCTAGCCAATTGCTCTAGCTCAAGCAGCCCATGGAAGTTACAGCATACAGTAATTGCTTCATTGTGTTGCTTTAAGAGGAAAGGAAAGTAGCTATTAGTTGGAGCAAGTGCTGCTGGTGTTTTTCCCCTAGTGCTGCTGCGTGGTTCGGTTGCAAAGTGAATCCTCTTCTGAAACTGGTGGTTTTGAGACTTTCTCTTGCTCTGGTGCAAGGCTGAGAATGGGCGTCATGTGGTCAAGGAGAAAACATGGGTTTAGAGAAGTACTCTTCAGTTATAAAAAGGGATTGAAAGTATTGCTGGTTAATTTTCCTCCTAATCTCTTTATGGGACGTAACAAGCAGTATAGTGTTATTCCTGGAAAGCACACCCAGGCTAGGCTTGATGTCTGTGGACTTTCATCTCAAGTTACATAAAAGTTAATGGAGACTTGACTTTTACAGTTATTCTGTTTCTTTCTTTGTCCATTTGGCTATAGATGTAAATACGGAATTTAATGGTCAGTTGGTGGCTGAGATAAAGCTCTTTAAATTCAAGGTGCTGCCTGGAAAGAAGCTGTTCTTCCATAAGGCTGTTCTGAGAAAAACCAACACAAAAAAAGCCCAGCTCCAGATCAAACCTGTTACTAGAGATAGCTAGAGATTTAGGAGTGTAAAAGGTATTAGGTTGTGACCTGATGGTCTCCTGCTGCTGAGCCTCCAGTGGTGATTAGGAAAAAGTGATTTCATCGCTATATGAAGGCTGCTGCCCTCATCTCTGGGTTTTTTCCTCACGGAGAAGCTGAACCTGGTATTCAGGGCTAAGAGGAAAAAATGCCTCCCCACACATACACACGAAGCGTTATCACTGTCAGCTCCTCTCTTCAAAGACCTCTGACTGCAGCTCTGTGTGACTAAGTCCACTTAATTCCTCATTTAAGAGAAAAAAGTAGAGTTCAGAAGTTTGGGGAACCCTTTTGCTAACCACACGCTTGTGGTTGTCTGGGCTGCAGGGTAAGGAGTTCGGCTGAATCACTCAGTGTTCCGTAATTCTGGACCTGCTCATGGCCATGAAACACGGTCTTTTAAGGCAATGAATGACCGAAAAGATAGAAGATTTCACATTCTGCTAGTGGGACTGAGCACTCTTGGAGATGTAGCTTTAGATGTCACCTTGGGAGCTGTTCGATATGAAGTATCTGGAAGTCTCATCCCAAGTTCTGGGAATGTTTAGTATATGATTGTGTATTCATAGCCTTGACAGGCTCATATATAATCCTGTACAGCATCCCCCTTTCCTTCCGACTCGAGTAACTGTTAACAGTAGTAGTCGCCTATAAAGCGTAAAGTGCAGAGACCATTTAAAGCTTGTAACATTTATAGATTGCTACAGCAGCAGGAGAATCAAGCTAATGAAAGGATTGGGTGGATGCCCTGAATTAATACGACTATAATCTAATTCATTTTAACTTCTTTGCTGCTGCATATAAACCCTGCCTCTCTCCCCCAGCAGCACACTTGGAGCCCAATTCACAGGCTCATGGCAAATAATGGGAAGGTTCCTCCTTGGGTTTTGAAGAGGAGGCCCTTGGCCAGGGCAGAGCAGTGATGGTGAAGGTGGGAGAGATCTTCATGGAGGGCAACAGGGCACCTAGGCAAGGGGGATTGGGAGTTAGAGCCTATTTGCACTCCGAGATTATTTTGCAGGCTGCTCCTTTCCATTTGTGACCATTTAACACTTTACCCTCCCTTCTCTGCCATTGCCATTTCTGGAGAACTTGTGTTTGGAGAAGACTCCTTGTTACAACTCCTGAGTGCAGTGCAGTGAATTTGATTGTGCTGCCTACTTGTATTCTTTGTTTTATCTCCATCTCCCATCTATTTTGTTTGTTTTGGCCAAAAAGGAAGGATTACTGAGTGCTGTATAGACCATCCCGTGGAAGGCTGGAGAGTGCGGAGGGAACTCAGGACCTGCAAGCAGTCAGGTTGAGGAGCTGGAGGGGAAAGCAGTGAGTTTGAGAATGAACAAGGCATTCTGGATTGCTCTGACAGCAATCAGAGCTGTGTTGCTGGATCACTAAGTCCAAGAAACTATTACAGCACATGTCCATGTAACATGCTTCTGACCTTTTCGCATTCTTCTCAGAAGCAATGTATTGTGCTGCTTGCTGTGTGCATGCTTTGACAGCCTTTCCTTTCTACTGAAAAGTTGTAGACAGCAATATAAGAAGAATATAGTAGCATAATAAAGGAATATAAAATTCTTTTTCTTAAACCTGAATCCATACGTACTGTGCTAGGGCTTCAGTAGCTTCTAAGTGCTCATAAGCTAAGGGATGGGCCTGTTCTAGGATGTGGAAAATTTAGTGAAATCCAAGGCATTAAAGTAAGTAATAGCTGGAAGTGATTGCATGAGGAGCACTATTCTTCGTGGACCTGTCCTGAATTTGCACCCCAGCACAGTTTGAGGACTGGTGTTGTGCTTGGAGTAAACCTAAAACCAAAGCTGAATCCACTTGTGCTCATTAAAGCAGCTTTCACTGTGCTGGATGAGCAAACACCATGCCCTGGTAAGACATGTATTTGAGTGAGTGTCTTCTGTGTGTTGACTGTGGCTATTCACACCTTATTTAGGAGGCTGTCTCCATCACTTTGTTTCTCCAGTTGTGTCAATGAAGGAGAGTACATCTGATTTGGGTTTCTTCTCTTATTTGCCTCTGGAAGTGTGCTTTCTTTCCCTCATGAAGTATATAAAAGTCTAGAGAGATTGATCTCATAATGTAGGCTAAGATGGGTATCTAAAAGTAAGTGGTGTTTATACCTCCATTCTCTAAGTGTGTCCTGCATCCTCATTCAGATAAGATGCACCTTGTTCCTTTCTCCTAAATTGCTATGTCATGTTAAAGTGCTTCCAGGGGGGCTGCACATCCATCCTGATCTCATGTGCTTCTGTGTACACCCAGCTGTGTATGGAGGTGATAAAATCTATTTTACCTGAAGGGACTTGTGAGCAGCAACATACTGCTTTAAATAGAGAAATGTTTGCCAGGATTTGCATGTACTAAGGGAGGAGAAATACATGTAGTTGAAGAGAATCATGGTTCCCCCCTGGTAATACAAAGTTTAAGTGGATGAATGCTGAGTTGCACTACCTAGAGCTGTGGATGATGGGTTTTGCAGTGTCAGAGGTGTTTCCCTGCAAGTAAAGACCCTACGGACATGCAGTTCTCAGCAGCTTCTCCAGTGCCAGGCTCCATCTGCTCCATCCTGAATCCTGCTGTGATGATCATGTGGCAGCATCCATATCTCTTGGAGGCTCTCAGTGCTGCCTCGAGTGCTGGTGGTTCTGCTGTCAGCCAGCCTGCAGAGCTGTGATGCTCACATGCACATCTGTTGACAGGGAAGTGGTTCAGTCCTTCAGGTCTAGGATGCAAATAGCGAATGCCCACAATTTGCATTTGCTTTGTTAATTCCTTGTGTAATCCTACAGATAATGCAGACACCTACCTGCCTTGCTGTCTACAAGGGAAGAGGAAATCACAGCTCTCAAAGGGTGGTGTCAGGATTCATGGCATAGTTGCCAAAACGATGCAACATGTCATGGTGAAATATGCTCATGCTAGGCTGAAACCTGCTCAGGTTCCTTGAGGATGAGCCAGATGAGTCTTCCCTTCAACAAAATATCTACAGGCAAAGCCGATGAGATCTTCCCCCTGAGGAGCACCTGCAGGGCCAGGCCTGTGTGTACTCCAAGCCATTTGAAAATGCATGGCAAAGCAGCCAGCTTGTAAATGCAATTGTTAGTTTAGATACACAGAAACTCCCTCCTGTTCCTTGCAGAGACCTGAAGCCAGCGCTTCAGTAGGGAGTGTGTATAGGTTTGGAGAGGCAGCATAGCCCAGACACACCTGACCTGGGTGAAGGGCTCTGTCTGCCTCATCAGCTGGAAGCAGAATGAGCTGCATGTATTTAAAGCAAAGCTCTACTTTAAAAATTAATGCTCTGCAAGGGAGAGAGGAGAAACTGCTTCTCTGTAATGCAGAAAGAGGCCCTGATGACTAGAGCCTGGGTCCCTTTCCAGATGATGTCATCATCAGTCTAAATAATAAATTTTTAATGATGTGGAAAAAAGAGGAGGAGGAAATAAAAGAAAAGAGGGGACTGTGTTCCAGTGAGGAGCAAAAGGAGCTGGTGGCAACAGGGTCTGAGGAAAATATATGCTTGGGTGAGGTATCTGCCCTGTGTAATTAGATTATCCAAAGTGTGTGAGTGTGCTGCAAAAGGCACATTTAAATGCCAGTAATGGACTACTCTGTGTCTTCCTCTGCCACACAGCTGTGTAGGATGGAAAGTTGGGGTGCTGGGATGTAGGAGGCAGAGGGGGCATTCTATAAAGGAGGTGGCTAATAATAGGTAGCTAGGATTAGAAGGGAAAGGGTGGGCTCAGCAGCCCAGAGACTGGGGGATATTTTCCCCTCATAAATAACAGGCCTCAAGAAATGTATTTCAGATGCATGCTTGGTTGAGACATGCATGTGGTATATTACCCATGAAGTGCTCACACTGGCTGTGTAATGCAGCTGAAATGACTAGCAATAGAACCATGTTTAAATGCACTCAGTTTTGTTTTATAGGACCCCCCCTCAAAGAGTGTTGCCTGTTACTGTGTGTTCTGAGGGTGAGGAGGGCCCAGGTAGACCTGGGCAGGCACCAGCATGGGCTGAATGATTTTGTTTCTTCACCCTGACTTTGGGCATTCTCTGTGAGGTTCCAGCCTGAATTTCCACCAAAACCCCCCAAACAACCCAAACCTTAGTTAACAGTGGAATTGTGTGGGATATCAGAATGTACCTGATGTCATTATAAGCTGTATGTTAAGCAACCTGGCTTTCAGATCCGATTCAGGGCCTGAGCTTCAGTGCATTGCTCATTCCTGTAGGGATGACCCTCTCCATGAAGAACTTTATGAGCTAAGGAGAAAAGACAGCAGCAGTTCCAACCTGGCAGCCTAGGAGCCTTGGGTGGCCAAAAGCAACAAAATATTCACGTCAAAGCTATGGACCAAAACTGCATTTCTTGAGTCTCAGTCTTGTGTTTTCTTGACTAAATGTATTAACCCAGATCACTGTTTTCATGGACCTCAGCTACCTGAGCATCAGGCCCTGAAAGAAACAGATGTGTTTCCTGAGGTTTGGGAGTTTGTAATGGGAGATTTCAATGGTTTTGGTATCCAAATCTACACCTTCTCAACCTGTGAGGGACAGATTTATGTCATGGTTTGTAGTGGGCTGATTCTAATACTTTCTTGTGAGACAGGTTTACGGGAGGTGTCAAGGCTGATTTGCTGTAGAAGTCAATGCCTCAGCTTGCCTGTGCCATAAGGAAGAAAGGCTTGAGTGTTTAGTGCTGGAAATGTTTTATTGTTGCTCTGCTATACAAACCTTGTGTGGCCTTTCAAAAACAACCTCTATTATGCTCCAGTTTCTCATGAATTAAATAAGGATAAAAGTGCTTCTGAGAGTGGAGTGAATAAAGCTGGTGAAATAAGGAGGCTTCTGACCAGGAAAAGATAAGTTTTTGCTAGGCCTTATTATTTTGTTAAGAAGAATTCTTTCCTTTTTGCTGTTTTCGTTGCTTCCTAAGTAGTAATTTTAATCCTTTCGGTTTTCATGGTCTCATAGAATCCCAGGTTAGAAGGGACCTCGAGGATCATCTAGTCCAACCTTTCTTGGATTAGATGTCCCAGCACCCTCTCTTTCTGCATCTTACAAGTGTCCAACATTTGGGAATCCACCATTTCTGTGGGGAGTTCATTCCAATGGGTGACTGATCTCATTGGGAAAAATATTTCCCTATGTGTCCTGTGAGAATCTCCCCACAAGTAACTTGTGTCTACCATCTTTCATTCTTCCCATATGACTCTATGTTAAAAAGGTGGTCTCCATCAGTCTTTGTCTCCATCATACTTTAAACACTGATACACTTTTGTTCTGGTACACAAAGTCAAAACCTTCAGCTTAGTGGGCCATTTGGTGTCTTTCTGTTTTACTGCTCCCATTTTTTTAGCAGGGAAAAAGGCACCTTGGAAAGTATTGGTTGGGTTTGAGGGTGACATTCATAGTCCCAAAAGAGATGCTGAAGTCAGCAAATTCGACGTGTCTTTCTGCAGTTACCTGGTGGTAATGCAGAGGAACACAACAAATGTTGAGTCGTGACTGTCAGGTACTTTTGCCTCCTCTGAGTCCTGTGAGAATTGCTGATGCTGCTGCACTCATAGATGGGTTTCTCTTTTCTGCTAGCCAGGCAGGAGAGGACCAAACAGAACTCAAATCCTCAGCTCACTGATACATCCTTTGTATTCCCATCTATCTTCCAGCCCTGTAAATGGTGCATTGAGCTTTGTGCTGGGCTAAAGTCACTGTCATCCATCTGAGACTGCTACGGTCTAAACCACAACTCACATTTCACTGGTCTAATGCAGACACTTACAGACCTCTGTGTGCTGTGTTGTTATATAGCCTGTTGTTCTTTGTGAGTGAGGAGCATAGAGGGTAAACGTGTCTGTCTCTGCAGGGTGACAGAGTCACTTGATGAACAAGATGAGCAGTTTGGACAGAGAAAGGACACCGAGTTGGCAGTGAAAACTCACAATACAACCTGACCCTCTGTGGTGGAAGCACATAATGCCGGTGGGAGGACTGGAGTCTCCTCACTGCTACTTGTGTGTGTTGCACCAGCTGCAGAGTTTTCTTGCCAGCATACTGGATGCAGAGGGGGAGCAAAAGCGGTGGAGTTGCCAGGGGCTGTCTGGATGGGATGCATGTGCAGGGGAAGCAGAGCCATCACGCCAGCTACTTGGCAGTGGAGGAAACCGTCTGCAGAAACCAGGCCTCCTCTGAAATGGGAGTTATACGATTTTTCAATACAGAAATGACTGGAAGGCCAGTGATTCATTCTGGGTTAATGTAAAGGTACCAGAGGGGCTAACATAAAGAAAGAAAATGGGTACTGGCTTTGCAGTCTTTGTAGTGCAGAAATGTGTACGAATGTTTCCCAGGGAAGGAGTGGAACAATGTGATGCAATATTAAAAACCAAAAAATACCTACCCAACAACAAGCAAACAGCCATGGGGATGTAGGGGCTGGAAACAGCATTTGAATATCTGTAAACCAGCCCAGAGTGCACAGGTATTTGCTTACTGCTATAACATTTCACTGCACAGAAAGGAAAGAGCCTTTTTGAGGTAGTGGGAATTGTATGTGAAATGTTTGCTTGGATTGTAGCGCTGTGATTAGTGTGCTGAAAACACTTTGGAGTGTATCCATGGGAGTTACATGAGGGGCAGTCTTTGACCCTTTGGGATAAATACTCTGGTGAAATTAAAACTAACTATAAAAGCTATATATAGTTGAAAAGGCTATGGTAATGTTTTATATGGTATGAGCCATATTCTATTCTTTACAGAAACCCCTATCTGTAAAAAAGCAGTTAGAAATGCTTCCCTGAAAAAAAGGCAATTGAAGGCAGTGAATGAACTGCAGGAATTGTACAGCTTCCAGAAAATGGTGGTAGTGAAGCATTTGTGGGATCCATAAAGTCCCCATAAATTCCTAACTGAATATGGATTCACTCTCCAACTCTAAAACCACAAGATTTACTTCCTGCTGGCAAGGGAGGTGATGTTGGCGGAGCTGGATGTGCCTGAAGCATGCCAGCAGGTGGTGAAAGCACCAGTACCTTCCCCAGTGTGTCATGTTCCCACCAGCACCTTCATCAGCCACCTTCTCTCAAGATGAAAATACAGGAGTGGGGTTGTTTTTCTTGTTGAAGGCCTGTCTGTGCTTTCAGCACATGTAATTGTATCTGGGTAGGAAGTTTACCAGCACGCAACATGTCCTGTTGGAAAAGAAGGATAAGGTAGTGCGTACACTACTGGTTTCAGTCAGGAAGATCTACTTTTGGCTCAATCACTGACTTTGAAGTTGCACGAGCTCTGTGTGTGTGGTGGGGATGCTGCTGGAGATACATGTGTTTTGTGGTACAGACCTAAACAATGTGGTCAAAGCTCTTTTGTTTCCTTTCCGTGACAGTTGTTCCCCAGGCTGCAGATGTTTCATGGACACGAGCTTGTAGGAGGTGATGCTGGGGATGGTAGAGGGGTTTGTTGGGTATTATTCCCTCTGTGTGTATTCCCATTAATCTGTTCCTCTGGGTCCTGGTTCCAGTGCAGTTCACCTTCAATCACCCTCTTTTATCCATGTTGTGTTTCTGCTGCTGAACATGAGGAGGACACCACCTCCAGCAGCCGAAACTTACAGTCACTGACTGCCTGCAAGACTGATGGAAATACATATTAATGTGGATTTGGGGTGGGAAAACAGGAGGGTAAGTCACAGCTTCACATGGGATGGAGTAAGACAGGGAGATCTGGACCAACAGTTGCTATACAAGGAGGGAGAAGTGTGTGGCTGCAGAAATGTGTGGTTATTTGACTGTGTCTCCTTCCGAAGTCATCTACATGGCTTCGTAAATGTGATTACATTCATTTAGTGTATCTTCATGAGTCTTTTTACAACCACAGCAGCTAGGAGTGCCTTTGGTTGTTGCTGCTGTTTGAAATGGAAGCTGATGTTCTGGAGCACAAGTCAGCAGGAAGTGGGGGGCGTTTTATTGGCTGTTTTGGTGGGGCCTGGAGAATAATTCTGCCTTTCTCCTGCCTTTTGCCTATTCAGACTGTAAATTCATTGAAGCAAGGACTGCTTTCTACTGTGTGTCTTTATAGCACTTGCTGCAATGGATCTGAGCTCTCTGCTACGTCCCTTAAGGCTTAACAAAGTAGAAATTAGGGTAATGGTATAATAAATGTTAAATGGTTGTGGGAGATGGTTTATTTACATGAATTATCACCCTAAAGAAAAAAAAAAAGCCAGAACAAAAACAAAACCAGAAAAAGTCCTGAAATGCCCTGGGAGTTTTAGCTTTGTGGCAGAAACTGCGTTCCAGTATGGTGTTGAGAAGACAGGGCAGTCATACAGTGGTTGTGCCCTGTTTTGATGGAGAGGATATGAGATGGTTTCTTATATAGCTTCCTTGTACCTAAAGGGGCTGCTGGAAACCTGGAGAGGGGCTTGGGACAAGGCCCTGTAGGGCCAGCCCAAGGGGAATGGCTTTAACCTGCCAGAACAGGGGAGACTGAGCTGA
>JBCJKH010049650.1:31929-61985 GCA_039877255.1 Loriculus beryllinus
TCTCAGCCTGGCTCCAGAGCAGAGCTGCTCCAGCCCTCGCAGCAGCTCCATGGCCTCCTCTGCCCTCGCTCCAACAGGTCCCTCACTTAGGGGAAGCTGTGATTTATCCCCAGTTCTTGCACCATGTGCACTGTGTGCTTTGAGGAACCCCTTTCCTGTGCTTGTGGCAGTGGGGAAAAAAAGCACTGTGCCTTTGTCAGTGCTGTGCTGGAATGGAGTTGTGTGTTCTGCTCACCGTCATGATAGAATCATAGAATAGTTCGGGTTGGAAAGGACCTCAAGATCATCCAGTTCCAACCCTCCTGCCATAAGCAGGGACACCTCACACTAAACCATGGCACCCAAGGCTTTATCCAACCTGGCCTTGAGCACTGCCAGGGATGGATGGTGCGGTGCAGTGTGAGTACATAGTGAACTGCAGCACTGCCTGCCATTGTTAGGGTGCAGGAGTTGTAAAATTGGATTCCAGCTTTGGTGTAATTGTATTGGAGTTTAGGCTTTGGTGCTGAAATAAATCAGACAAGTCACTGTTTGACTTGGGCTGCAGACCTTTAGAGGCATGCAGGTGTTGCTGTGGAGTGTAAAGTGCCTTTTCTCAGCATAAAGACATTCCAGATATGTGTTTTCTACTTCAAAGGACCATTATAGGTACCTAATTCTCTATTGGTCACCAGAATAGTCTGCAGCAGACGTTTTGGAGAGTGCTTATTGCTTTTCTATGTGCTCAGGACAGCTGAATGTGCTGCACCAATTGGCTAAAAGGTTCCAAAGCTGCCACTCATCTTGAAAATCGGAATTGATGCCTGCAGCACTGATGTCTATTTGTATGTATAAAGGCTTAATATAGCTAAGGAAATGTACTGGCAGACAGCAGGAGGAATGTCTGAGAGAAGAACTAAACCCATAAAGGATACTTAATCAGGGTAATGTCTGGTTTATTCACTTGGAATAAGATTTGCTGATTGTACAGGGTGGGGGAATGCTGTTTCTGCTGCTCATTTAATAGCTGTTGCTGCTATCATTACTAAAACATTAGCAGGGTCATTTGAGATGTAACTGCAGGATAGGTTAAGCTGAAGATGATCTGTGTTGTGATGGTGCTTACTCTTGCCTGTCTGTCCATGTATCCTCTGTCCTGCAGCAGCCTTTCCCTACTGAATAAGGAGAGCCTTGCTTTAGTCCTATAGCTTGCTCAGAGGAGGCCCTGTGCTGAACCCGAGTCAGTGTCTCAAGGACAGACGAGCCTTGTCATTTTATCCTGACATGCTTCTGTTGGTGCTATTCCTGTTCACGTATCCGTTTGAATCATTTATGTTTGATGTCATTGGGCAGCAATGCAGCGTTCTGGTCAAATTGGCCCCCACTATAAAGCAGAAAACCAAGCTGACATGCCAGCCATGCTGCTAACTCGATGGCTCTGCGAGGCAGAGGCACCTGGCAGAGGCACCTAGCAGAGGTTTAGTTATTAGCGAGATCTTTCCAACCTACTAGACTAAAATAGAAATCCATTTACCCTCCACAAGCTGTGCAGTGTCTTTCATGCTGCTTTTCCCTAATCGGTTATAAGTAGTTTTAGCCTGCACTGGGATTTTCTGCCTTCCATCCTGGCACGTGATTCTAGTTGATGCTTTAGAATCAAACAGGAGGCAAAACTGGCCTTTGAGCAAAAAGTCTTGCAGATTTCACAGCACTATAGATGTGAGAAAGCTGTCCAGCACTATTCTCATTAACTATGTATGCAGGGTTGATCTGTCAAACCTTTTTGAGCAGAGTTTAAGGTTCATTCTGGAAATCACATGCCTCTTTACTCACGGAGCTGATGAGAAGTAGAGGGGAAAGAAAATGATCTGCATTCTGGAGCAGCAGAGTAGGGGTTGCCAGCATCCTACATTGCACTGGGAAGTCACCAAAGGTGCTCCTTGACTATCCTTGTCACGGGTCTTAAAACGAGGTGGGTTTTGCTATGGAGGTTTAAAGTAACACTCATGTAATACTTTTATCTCTTTCCAGATTGCTGACCCTGAGAACTGCGACCAAATGTATGAGAGCTTAGTCAGGATCCACACCAACTACTACAAAAATAAGGTGAGCTTTGGCATTAGCCATCACTCCTCTCTTAGGCAATGAGTGACCACGCTCCTCTGGCATTGGCTGCCTCATCCCAGCAGGATTTCTGGGAATGTCAGACAAATGAGCAGTTGGGTGGATGCAGCACGACCTGGGGCTTTTGGTCAGTCCAGGAAGGCTGCAGACATCTTGGCCTCTGTGGCATGTGTGGACAGTCCTTGGTATGGATGAACAGAATTCCTGGAGCTCAGCTGACACTGAGCTCAAATTGTACCCTATGGTGACTTTCTTACCTTTTTTAATGCACTACAAGTAACATCCTTTTCTTTCTCTCTCCTTCTCTCACCTACTGACTCCCTTGTGCAGTATCCCCGCCTGAAAGACACAAACTTCACAGGAGTGACAGTAGAAGATTGCAGGATGATACTAGCAACAGGTACTGACACTGTGCTTGATCTGAGAATAAGTCAATGGAGGAGATAAAAGTACATTCTAGTCTTTGTAGTGTTCACTCCTACTGAACACCTGTAACTAAAGGGCAGAATGGGACTGCATGCAAGTATATTAGGATGGTTAATGAGGAGTAAGTTCAGGAGTCTTCACTGATCTGTCAGGGTGAAAAAGTCAGTTGTAGTTTGCACTGGGCAGGAAGAGCAAAGAGTTTGCAAGACCTCTTTGACATCAGATTGTAGGAACTGTGTGAAAGATAGGCACGTTCACTGTGTCATTCCAAAAGGTAGTTTGGCTTCTGTTTCACCATGTTCAAGTTCCCTTCAGTGGTTTTTTGTATTAGACTTTGAGAGAAAGCAGGATGCCATGAGGCAGAAATAGTCTCAGCCAGATCATTTATTAAGTAAGTGCAGTGCAGGAAGCTAGTGCAGCTTTGTTCTGCTCCAGTTCCTAACTTTGCAGTGTGTGAAAACTGAATATTAGTTGTTAGTGATAAGAGACTCCCTGCACGATGGATTGGAAGAGAAAACAACCTTGCTTCGGGCCCTGAAATAGAAATTCATTAAGATGAAAGTCAAGAAAAGGAAAATATATGTAAAGCAGAGCTGTTACAAGAGGGCTTTTCATTCCTTTGCTTTTCTGCTTTTCTTCCTCTTTCCCCAGCTCTCTCTATTCTCCTTTTGCAGACGTTCTGCAACAGATGGAAGACATGAAAAAAGGGACGTGGAAAAAGCTGCGAGAAAAGTTTTATGCCAAGAAACCTGAGGAGGACTCCAAGTGATAGGCCAGCTCCAATTCTCCACTGTATATATTCCTGAACACTGTACGTTGCCATGATGAATAAAACCATTTATTCCTCTTAGCAACAGCATTTTTGTTCAGCCCTACACCCTTCGTATCTAGTGCCCCCTCTTTACTGAAAATCTAGGCCATGCTTAACACATTGTGCTGAAACCTTATTGAAGCAATGTAGTGCAAAGATCTTAGTGATGTTAGAGGTGATCCTTTGTATTACGAGAAATGGAACAACCAGGAGATGCACGGAGGCAGTAGGTGCAACCATGTTAGCTTTAAATGTGCCTGTGAAGATAACAGTAGTGATGTGAAAACGTAGCTATGCTTGTGTTTCTGTGTGTTAGCACTGGTAATAGTGAAATTGAGGGAGGGATACTTTAACCATCACATTTGTTTTCCTTTTGAGAAGGCACAGGAGAGGCCCACGGGTGATTGTTTACCATGGTGACAGTGGAGTGGTGCAAGAGTTTAACTGAGATTTCAATCAGATGCTCCTAGTGTGTGTTGCAAGTCAAGGTAGCTGTGTGCAGCTTTCTGTCAGCATGACAGGAAGGTTCTGTGGGTTACTGCATATCTGAGGGTTCAAGATAGGTTTTAATGACATGTTGGTATATAGGGCCATAAACAAATTTCAACTGTGATTGATTAGTCCATTGCTGTGGCCTATTTTAATTCCTTTTTAAAGCTTTAGTGCTTGCATCAGTGTCTATTCTCGGGAGGCAGAGGCTGGAGCTGGGATGCCTGCAGCACTGCTTGGCTTGGGCAGGATGAGTGTCTAGAACACAGCTGTGCCAGGACGCTGCTTGGCTCCAGGCAGCCCCAGCAGCTGCTCCTTTTTATGTGCTTTTTATGTATTTGAACAGTGTTTTCTTGGCAAGTACTGAAAGAATCTGAAACTTTGCAGCAGGCTTCAATCCAAAGCTTCAGAAAACAGGGCTGGTGTTCAAGGTAGGATTCTTCTTCTGACTGGAGCATCATACTACATGTTAAATAACAGCTGGAGCTGAGAACACTGGGTTGTGGAGCACCTTGGGTAATACAGCCCAGGTTTGTCTTCAGGTCCTTGGCCTGTTCTGCATCTCTGTGTAACAGCTCCATTACATAGCAGAGTGCACAGGAAGGGAGCTTTCTTGACCATGTTTAAGTTTTTATTATAACATGATTTTGTATTTAATTTAATTAAGGCAACTTACACTTCAGTTCTTAAGTAACAACAATGACAACAAAAAAAAGGTAAAACATTACACCAGAGATGAAACTAAAACACAGGACACCCCTTCACAGTGAACTCCTGTAAACCTGCACTCTCCTACTACTGCTGCCCAGATACTCTTGGTCCACAGAAGGGAAAAAAGGACTAGTTCACACTAGTACAAGCTTGGGTACTCATCTGGTGAGTTAAATTAACAAATCCATCTCCTTGAGTTCAGCTTCTCTTTACTGCACCCCAGTGATGAACAGACTTCTTTAAATGGCGAGGGATCAGCATGGAGCAGGTAGAGCAAATATGATGGCTGATTTGCAAAGATCCACATGTACTAGTGCCACTCTTGGAATAAGTTAAATATTGCAGCCCTACAGCTACTTGCACTACACCCGAGGTGGAGCCCCTCAGAATGCAGTGCATGGAGATAAAGATACAACCCTCCACATTTGCAAAATAAAGAGTTATTGCAATGAGGGATAAAAGTCCTGTATAATTTATCCTCCTACAAGGGCATTAGAGTAACGTGTGGGTCCAGGTATTGTGAGGAATCCTGGTCAGTCCCTGGCTCCTGAATTGCTTACAAGCATTCTATGGGAAACGGCATGGTCCATCCCTCCCAGACAGCAACAGCCACGCATGGAAGCCAGAAATAAGCAGCCTCGTAGCTGATGCATAGCACAGTCCCTCGGTGGGTGAAGCCAATGCTTTGGCTGTGTCTTAGTGGTTCATGGTATTCTGGACATCCACAAATCCCATCCTTTGTCGGCGCTTCCGTTGCTCTGTCATCTGGAGTTCAAACAAGGACACAGGTGAGGTAGGAAACCAGGCTGCCTTTCTGCTCGCTGACACAGCTCAAGTGTGGGACTGCCTAGGCTGCTTTAAGCCTCTGCCAAAAATCCCTGAGTTGGACTCCAGCTGATGAGGAAGCCAAGGATCACAAAGCCCCAAGTGTCCCTGCCCCCCACCCCCCACCACCAAAAAGGTTGCAGGAACTCTTTGCTTTGTATCTGAATTTGTGCTGGTGCTTGCAGTCAGTGACTATTTTAGTAAGGGCAGCAGGTTTTTAGTCAGATGTTCCTCGAGCGTTCCTATTTTCAAAGTGTTTAATACCTGTTCCTTCAGCTCGTTCAGCTGGGAGGTGAGATGGGACACCAGCTTCATCGTGGTATTGAGTTTATCTTGAAGATTCCGGATCTCATTCTGTTCCCCTTCCCCTTCATTGCTGACCAGAGACATGGCTCGCATCCGGGGGAACCAGTCAAGGTTCTTGTTCTGGAAAGGTGAGAATGGGAGTGGGAAGGGAGGAGGGAAGAGACCTGATAGGATGTCACAGGAGGCCTGCCTGTGCTTAAGGATTAAAGAAATTCCCAAAGGCTCATCTGGTCTCTATGTGTGCAAAGTCTCCATGAATGGGGCACTTCAAGGTGTTTTTTTCTCTTACAGCCTTCTGGGCTTAAGTTCAGAAGTTGTTTTTTCCCCTAGATTTTCTTTCCCTCTCTTCTTGCCTTGGAATCGCCTTGAAGTCACACTCCCTACTGCTTGGTTCTGCCCTTGGTTCGATCCTTCAATACACAGTACAAAACATCAAATAGCGTGTTGTTGGCTGAGACTGCAAAGTGGAAATAACCAGCTAAGGAAGAATGAAGGCACAAGAGTGTTACTAAATACTTTCCAAAAGCTCCTTCTCAAACTGTTTTTCTCTGGCAAGCCCCTTGTTCCCAAGTACTCCCCACAGTAGGCAGGTTGCAGCAGTAAAAGAACTGCCCTGAGAGGAGCCGTACCTTTATCATCTGTGCCACGTAACTCTCTGGCCCTGTGTAGTCTGTCTTGTTCTTCACTCGCACCAGCACTATGAAGTATAAGTAGTTCCACATGTTGTGCTCATATTTAATATGCTCCTCAAAGGACACGGTCTTGTTGTCGAACTTGTCCCTTTCAAGCCCTAGGAAAGGCAGGTGAGAGGGGAGGAGGTGATGGGAGGAGATGGAGAGGAGAGAAGGTAAGAAGTGAGCAAGCAAAGGCATGTGAAAGGAAGCCAGATGGTTGCATCCTCTCCCAGGTGTGACTTTCAAGAAGTGCTTTTAATAATTAGTTGGCATTTAGCACACAACAAGCACTCAAAATGGGGGAAATAACCCAGTTGAGTATTCAGGAGGCTGCTATTTAAATACTACCAGAGCTGTGTTCTGCCTATGTATCTCAGAGCATAAAATGCACCCAGTGGATCTTTAAAGGAAAAAGCAGCCAGACTTAATGGGGTATTCCTTTTTTTTTGTTTGATGCCTTCCCATGACTGAAGGATTCCAGAACATTTTCTGTATCTTATTTCTCCAGGAATATGGTGCTTTTTTTTTTTTTTTCCACTGGCTAAATGATGGTCTCAGGAGTCACAGATACACAGCGACAAGAACTCCACAATGTGGTGTTTCAGTTTAATAGCTCATTAACAGAAGGGGAGGAACAAGACAGATAATTTCCCCTCTCAGTTTGTGTCCTTGCTTAAGCCTCCTCACACTGCAGTGACCCATCAGTGAATACACCGAAGATTTGCTGTGAACCAAATGAAAACCAGAAACCAGCTAAAACTTCTCCCCTTCGCTCAGCCTTAGGAAGGAAGAAGAGCTTTGGGGCAGTTCCTACACGCTGAGGTCCCACCACTCACCACATATGAAGCAGGTTGTCTTCAGTATCTCTTCCTTCTTTTGTTTCTCACTCCTCAGATCAGCAAAAGTGTCAATAATGACCCCAAAGATGAGGTTAAGGACAATGATAATGACAATAAAGAAGAAGAGGAGGTCGTAGACAACCCGAGCAGGAAACAAGGACTCCTGTAATAGATGAAAGGGATAAATGAGTCTCTTGCACACCTCTCCTCCAGGCACTCCAACCAACCTTGTTACACAGGCCATGTGCTTAAGGGTACCCACTGACAAGGAACGAAGGTGTGATGGGGGAGAGGAGGCAGCACTGGAGGGCAGCGTGGGGATGGAGCTGGAAGGGTCCTAGTTTCCGTGGGGGTGTGCAGGGCACAGATGCAGCAAGAGGATGGGCTCCCACGCGCTGCCCAAACTCACATCCTTGGACGGCTTCCGCAGGATGTCCCCGACGCCGCCGCCGTTCCTCAGCCCGTGGTTCAGCACCGTGACGATGCACATGAGCAGCGTGTCGCAGGCACGTTCCCACTGCTCCACCTCTGCTTCTGGGACACCGGAGGGGGAAATAAGAGCAAAGACTCAGAGCACAGGGAGGGCTGAAGTGCCGGAGCACGACAAAGAATCCAGAGCTGCGGGATGACTCCTGCTGCAGGGATGCAGGGGAGCCGTGGATCTCCCACCAGCAGCTCCGCAGCTGAGCCTCCAGCTTGCTCCTTGCTGTGGGGGTGTTTGGCCAAGGGCTCCCGAAGCTCTCACTTTCTTTATGACTAAATTGATTCTGCTGCAACACCTTCTGTGCCAGGGTCAGTGCAAAACTTGTGGGCCTCTTGCTTAATACGTGCCAGAAGTGGGTTGCTTGTTTCCACTTTGGGAAAGCTGGGAATTTTCTGAGCTTGCTGACAAAGGCAGCCAACCTACTTTGCCACTAACAGAGCCAACCTCCCTAATGAGCTGGCTTACCTTCCAAGGCAGTGGGCACAGCAGAGCAGCTAACTTGGTCACTGCTGCATGACTCCATGAAGGTCTCCATGTTCCTTTGCATCCCCAAGGGGTCATCTGCAAGTAAAAGAGGCCACAGCCTTTGTCAGAGCATCAGCTTGCTTTGATAAAGCTCCTCACTCCATATTTTCCAAGCCTTTTCCAGGCTTTGAATCTTTTGCCCAAGTTTCAGTGAGATCTGAAATGTCATTTGTAGCTGTCCTCCCCCTTTCTCGGCAATCGCTCCTAACCCCAAATCCCTGCTCTCTGCAGCAAAAGGTCCCCAGCTCAGCACAGGCAAGCCCAAACCCACGTGCTGCCCATGACACACGCACCCAGACACGTGTGTGCTCTGCACTGGGGGGATGCTGCAGAAGGGGGACCCATGCTCTGCGTGGCCCCTCTCAAGCCCAAGCACCGCAGCCAGCGAGGGCAGGGGGTGACCCACCTTTGGCTTTGCTGTCCGGCAGCCGGTCCACCTCCAGGATGAAGTCATCCTTCAGGAACAGGAAGCCGACGATGGAGAAGAGGTAGACGAGGATGAGAGCCAGGAGGGCCGTCAGCAGGATGGAGCGCCCGTTCCGCGTCACGCTTTTGATGACATTAAACAAGGTCTCCTCGCGGTAGATCAAGTCAAAGAGCTGAAAGGAGCCAGGAGCAAAGATTTGCCATGGGGTGCTTCCCTGGGAATGCCTGGCCGACCTATGGCCCTTCCATCCCGAGCTCTCGGATGCCTTAGCAGACCTTGACAAACTCTAATAGAAAGCATTGAAGTTTCCCAGCTTACTGAAGGGAAGCAGAGAAGAATGAAGCGACTTGGGCACAGCACGGGAGCCAAGAATAGGACAAATGCACCCTGCCTCTGCCCTCACCAGCTCACGTTGTCTCCCAGCTGACCCAGATAAAGTGCACAGCAGAGATTAGAATGCGAAAGACCAGAGGGGAGACAGTAATAGATACTGTCAGAAGGCAGAACATCAGCCTACGCAGAGATTAGAGCACAGTGAACTCATTGCTGCTACCTATCAGCCCCTGGACGGTGCCACAGGAACCCTCTAGATTCTAATGGGGCAGACAGGCTACCTCCGTGCCCCAGACATCTGCATTTATTGTACCAGGATGCTGTAGAAGAGTTCGTGCACAAAGAGTCCCAGGACGCTCGTCACGATGTAGCCAACGTGGTAAAGGAACTCCACGTCCATGATCATGGCCTTGTAGCCGCGGATGAAGGTCCCGCGGTTGCCCACGAAGCTCACCACGAACACAATCTTGTTGGTCAGCTGGGGAACAACCAGAAATGGGATGGAATGGGGTTTGCTGCACGTCACGGATGCAGAACAGCCTCCTGTGGTCCTGTGCTGGTTTTCCAGTGCATGGAGGACTTACATTGAGAGCTCCCAGTATGTTCAGAGTGAGCCCAATCCCCAAGTAATAGATGGACCGCAAAATCAGTGCCACGAGGAGCGGTCTGACCCCATAGCGCTTGGTGAACAAGGCCATGATGGAGAAGCAGATCAGGATCCAGAAGAGCAGGGAGATCAGGGGGGAATCCAGCACTCCTGGGAAGAGAAGACCCACAGCAATTAAATGGCATGAGATTAGATGCTGCCAATGAGACACTGCTGCTGTCCAAACTGTCCAGGGAAACCAATGTGCTGATGATCAGAGGGGCTAAAGATAAACGATGCTTGACTGCAAGGACCGCGATTGATTAAGATTTTCTTACTGATAACATTTTTCGAACATCTTTTATGTGAGATCTTGACACCGCTGTAAATGATGGAGGCTTTGCCTGGCAGCAGGTACATCTCTGTCATTGCTTCCCCATTTTACAAATGGGACAGCACAGCCCAGGTGAAAGACTTTTCCCTAAGAATGAAGCAGTGGGAGGGCTGGGAACTGAAATCTTGACTCAATCCCCTCCAGCAGAAAGAACTCAGGGCTTTAGGAGTCAAAAGGAGACTGAGGGTATGGAAGTACAGGTAAAGGGGCCAGTCTTCTGCATATGCAGATCCCCTTTCTCTTCCTCCTTGAGGAGCAGCATTTGCTGGCTCACTTACCCATGGAAGTGGCTTCAACATAGGGGTAGAAGAAAGCAATGATTATGTTGATGAAGACAGCCAGGTTGAAGGAAATGCTCCCCCAGAGCGTCATTCTGCGGGAGAACCAGTACATCAGCGGCATGCCTGGAGGGAGAGGAGGCAGACACCAATCTCAGCCAGCCTTGTGCCAGGCTTTGTGCTTCCAGACATCCCAAGGGCTCTTGCAGCAGGAACCCTGGCCCCCCACATCCTTCCAAACATGAGCATAACCTCCCTCCTCATGTGCTGGAATAGGAACTTCACTGAGTTACTGCTCATGGTTCTTGCCTTATCAGCCCTTCGACCATTTCTGGCACCTTGGAATCAACTCAGCTCCATCCTCCTCCTCTCCCTCCTCCCCATCTCCCACCTCTGACGTCCTTCACAACAACAGTGCCTTTGTGTTTTCAGGGCTGGTGCTCGCTCCCAGGAGGCCCAGCCAACAATTTCCCATCCAAGCTGGGAACTTGTTTCCTGCTGAATTCCTGAGATAGTTTTGACTGGACCTGCGAGTGTTTTCAGAGCCGCTACGCTCCTCCTTAGCGGCATCACAGTATTTACAGTGTGACTCCATTGAGCTCCTGTTATTTTAATCCAGGATTTCCGTCTCCATGCAGCCCTGAAAGCACCTAACCAGGCCTGCAGGGTGCAGAAAACCAGGTTTTACTTCCCATATGTAGCTACTAGATCCTGGCTTAGGAGAATGCAACTGAACACAAATGAAGAGAGAGCTTTCCAGGGGAAAATCCCAGGGAATGTGCTCTAAGATGCATTTTACACTCCCAAGGAATTGCACTAACAGGCATGGAGGAAACCCATCCCTGTGAGCCTCCGCTCCCTGCACACTGCCACGTGTGTTGTGCTCTACAGAGCACGTGGAGCTCCGAGACGTGATTTCCAGGTTTCCCAGCCCTTCCAAAGGCAGAGCTGCCCCCCGCTTCCACAGCAGGGGCTATTGGAAGTGCCGTGCTGGCTGGGCAAGCTCTGCTTTGCTCTTACTGCGCAGTTTCTTCTGCCATTCCATCTCGTTGTGCAGGAAGGACGACTGGTCGAAGAAATCACTGACTTTGCTGCCCTGCTCATCCTGCTCCGTGGTGGTGAAGAGCCGGTACTTGGTCTCCTTGGTGAGGAACTCGCAGATGCCAGGCACCGGGAAGATTATCTGCTCCATGCTGCGGTCCAGGCGCACAATCTGCAGGAAGCAGGGCGAGGGGAGGCTCTGTCGGGTCCTGCTCCTGCCATGCTTCAGATTCCTCTTTCCTGGACCCTGCTGTGCCTTCTCCTCCTCCCTCCCACTGCACCAGGATCCAAATGCCACCAGCCACCCATCCATAACACTACACATGGACCCAGCAGAGGCAGCCCTGGCTGTGCCGGAGGGAAGCTGGGACACCATAACACTACATATAACACTACAATACGGACCCATATTGTCCATAACACTACACATGGACCAAGCAGAGGCAGCCCTGGCTGTGCTGGAGGGAAGTTGGGACACCATGAACCCTTCCTGGCCCATCTGCGAGGGGATCCATGCCAACACGCAAGGATGGGGCTGCTGCATTGGCTGCATCCCGCTGCTGCTGGGGGCAGAAGGAAGGATCCAGGGACAGTTTGTTCCCTCAGCTCCTCACGGGCTCTGCTTTGCCTTCAGCTCTCTGCAGAGCAAAGGACCCGTCTGCTGCTTTGCTGGCACAGGGATGGGAAGGCTCCCGGTGCAAAGTAACTGGCACAAGGCAGCCGGAACACACATGGGGCTCACCAGACACATGCGCATCAATAACCCGACAGCAAAAGGGCCTTGCCTCAATCTGGGATGTGTGTTTCTCATAATAGGCCAGCGGATCCTCCTCTTCCTCCTGCACCGGGGCCGAGGACTTCAGCATCTGTGTCAGCTGCTTGTTATTTAGGCTGAGCTGGGATGTGGGAGAGGAGAGAGGATGAGCGTGACCTCAGCCAAGGAGCCAGCTCCAGCTCCGATGCTGTGTTCCTCAGAATCTACCAGAGCTGATGAGGTTTCAGGGGAAAGCGAATGAATTAAAGCTTCTCTAAAGGGGCACGAGCCCTCCCCGAGGTGACAGACATTCAATTCCCTGCAATAATTACATCCAAACGCTGCTAATCCACAAATTACAAACTAATGCCCATAAAACCCCAGGGAAATCATGTTACTGCTGAATCTCATTTGGGATCTAAGGTAGATAGGCAAGAAACGACAGCAAAGGACTCAGCCTTTCCTCTTCTGAAGGGAAGGAGAGAAGGTGGGTACCAACAGGACCCCACCAGTGCCACCAGCAAGTCACTGTATGGCTGAGCCCCATAGACAGGGCTTCGTGCACTGCCTTTAGACTTGCAATTTCAGCTGCAAGGGCACTGGTAAGTCTGTGTGTCTTTGGTCCTGCTGGGGAATACCAAACTCCATCAAATCTTAACCAACACAACCCAGGGTGGCCCAGCAGGGGTGGGAGACTCTTGGCAGTCTCCGGTTAGGGTAGCTCAGAGGGGCTCTGCCTCCATTCCTGAGGCTTTTCCATACCATGGATGAGATGCCCTCCTCCTCTTCCTCCTGGATTCGCTTCACCGGCTTCAGGAGCTGCTGCAGGGACTTGTTGTGCCGGGACAGCTGGAAGAGGGACAGCGATAGCTGGGTGAGCAAGGGCTGGCTGGGAATATGGGCATGGGACATGGGATGCGCAGGGGAGCGGGCAGGCGGTGAGCCCAGGGCTTCCTATAAGAGCCAAAGCTCATCTCCCGGCCACGGCCCCCCAAGGAACCAGCGTGGCCAGAGGAGGTGTCAATAAACATAGAGAAACATGTGCAGTCAATGAGTGGGAGCCCAGCTCAGCATGGGGAGCTCCATGGGGAGCCCCATGGGCCCTGCTGTCACAGCTCGGTACCTGCAGCGCCAGGATATAAATGTTGTGGCCAACTTCCCGGGGGGAAACCTCAGCATTCTCACACTCCTCCTCCTGCAGATAGGCTTTCTTAATGACATCGACCTGGAAGGCAGCACAGGGACAATGAGCTTGCCTCATTTTCCTCCCCTGGCACCAAATGGCTCTGGGAAGACCATTAGGCGAGGATGCTCGTGCAGGTAGCAGTGACCAGCAGTACGGCAGAGGAGATGCTTACTGGCTGCAAACCAGAAACTGCACCAGGACCTGCAGGGAGAAGAGCTCCAGCAATGGGGAGCAGCCTGGGGGTGTTTCTCTGTCAGCCCTTACCAGCTTCTGCGGGCGGAGGCTGATGAGGATCCGCTCGGCGTTCTCGCTGTCGTGTCTGCTCTCCATGAGGGCCAGGAGGAGCTTGGAGGCATTGTCCTGCCGAGGAGAAGCCCTTGCTGAGGAGTGCCCATGCAGGGATGCTCACGCACGTGCCCCGAGGCTCTGCCTACCTTCAGCTGCAGGACCAGGTCCATGCGGTACTTGCAAAGGGGGCTGATGTCGTTTAGGATGAGGGCTGTGATGATATCGATCCCATTGGACTCGTGGGTCACGATGCAGCTCTGCAGGAGCAATGCAATGCGTTAGCCCATCGATGCTGCCAGTCTGCCTGGGTCTGAAATGGTGCCGTGCCTACAGCACTGACCCTGCCCCATTTCCCTCCCTGGAAAAGGCACTGTTTGCACCACTAAATTATTTAACCCCCATTTGCATCACTATCATCTAGCCAAGCAGTAGCCCATAACCGTGCATCATCATTGTGCATCCCAGCATCTTCTGCTGCCCATGTTCTGCTCCTGTTCACACCCTGAAACCAAAACCTGCCCCTGTCCCTGCTGCTTTCCCACCCATTCACCCCCAAATCCTCCCTAAGGAATCCCAGATCAGTAGTAAAACACCCCAGGCACACCGGGAATGACCTGGAGCTGCAGGGATACCCACAGACCTGGTTCTCATGGCAGGGCCCTTGGCAGTACTCGGTCAGGGTCTCCAGGGTCTGGGTGATGAGGGCCACGTTGTACTCGTTGATGTAGAGGCCCAGCAGCCCCAGCCCGCCCGTGGTGCTGCCGCACATGATGTCCAGGAACTGCAGGGTCTCACACACCAGGTTGTAGTTGGTTTTGTTGTTCTGGCACCGGAGGAAGTTCTGCCGAGCAAAGCCTGTGGTTATGGGACTGAGCAGCATCAATCTGGTGAGGGGACAGTCCCGGTCCCTCCCCTGACACCCTCTCCAGCTGCAGCTCAATGGAGTGGGGCTGCCCCTCTTAACATCCAGACCTCTGAGAGCAGCACTCGGCCCTGCAGACACAGCTGTGCCATGAACAGCACCTTCCACACCACCACAAGTTACCCGTTAGGGATGGAGCCTTTGCAGATGGGGAAACTGAGGCACGGAGTGGTTGGTGCCACCCTGGACCAAACTGGGGCAGAGCCCACACCCCAGTCCCATGGCCTGATCCCCATCACCCCATAACCAACCTGCAGGTCCCGGTTGTGGTTCTCACAGAGCAGTTGCAGGAATCGCAGGATGGGCTCCATGATCAGGACTGTCACCCCCATCTCATTGTTCTGCCCTTGCTCCCCAGTGTCATGGCCCTTCCGAAACCCAATGGCCATCGGGTAACGGGATGGGGTGCCAGGCATCAGGAACGTGTCTCCTCGTCCTAGAGGCAACCCAAGCTCCTTTGCATCAGGCTATCCAATGAGACAGACACTGGCTCTACAAGGGGACGTGGCCCCATCCATACCTTTGGTGCCAGGGTCAGGCTCATCTTTGTCCTCACGAGGCTTGTTCCCAATGTCACTCATGTTCACAGACACTGTAGACTTGGTCTCCTGCTGCGCCTTCTTCATTCGATCATGCAACACCTTGAAAAACTTCTCCGACTTCTTGTCACTGGTCATGAGGTTGTAAAAGGATTTCTGGAGGAGGGAGGGCACTCATTCACATCTCCATCACAGGCTCCAAACTGCCCCTGCCTGCCCCTCTGCTTTGGTGGCCTCTAGCACTGAAGACCTCAACCAAGATAAGGTTCCATACAACAGCCCTGGACATCACAGTCCTCTTGGGTTGTGATGGTTCCCTGCTGCTGTGCTCCCTTTATAACCTATGGACAGAGCAAGCAGCAATCACAGCAGCTCCAGTGCTGCAACCCCACTGCTTTTCTGCATGGCCAATTTCTCAGCTTCCCTGTGATAAATGAATCAGAAGAACCCACAAGTTATCACCCAGAGCTGCAGCCCGGAGCCATTGCAGCAGTACCCGGCAGAGGGCATCAGCACCGCTTCGGAAACGCCCTGCAACAACCTGCCCCTTCTCCCCGTCCACTCACGGAGCCGGAACCCCTAAAGCCAGGCACATCTCGGCAGTTCCTCCTCTACACGGCCACCAAACACATGCAAAGCACAGGGACCAACACAGAGCTCTGGCTGCCTTGTGCCCACGTCTTCCAAGCGCTGCGACCCTCCCACATCGACCCATGCTGCTCAGCGCTGGGACCGGTACCCACCGCGCCACCCAGGGCTCAGTACCTGGATCTCGGTGTTGCCTCCGTCCAGCAGCCGGATGGCAAGCAGGATGCTCTCCTGGAAGATCTTCTCGTTCTTGGTGTTCATGATGAGGTCAGCCACCAACTTGGTGGCCCCTTCTCGATCCAGGCGGCACTGGACGGCAGCGATAGCGGACCAGTCCTGGTCTCCTCCTGCACGAGAGGACATAGATGGATGTGATGCTGCAGAAGCACGGGAGAACAAACACACCTAAATCAGTGCCAGGGGCATCGCAGCCCCATCCCTTCATCATCATTTATTCCCATGGAGATGGGGGCATGGCAACCAGCTACAGACCTGATCCCATCCTGGCTCAGGAGCTGGGGATTCGAGGCCTGTGTGAGCAGCACAGAGAGACAGGGAACAGACAGGAGAGGGGCACTCACCTCCCCCCGCGGCATCCATGATTTCCCCTTTGGAGCTGGATTTCTTGTTCTGCAGGTAGTTGTTAAGCAACATTTTCCGCAGCAGGTTGCCCTGCCAAGATAAATGCACATCCCGAGTGTCCCGGCGGCAGGGCCATTAACAGAGCAGGAGGTGGCTGAGCACTCTGGAAGCTGCACTGGCAGGGAGCGGGGCTAAGGACGTGGCACGGGACCACAGTGCTCACCCTCTCGCCGTACTTGTTCCTCTTCACCAGCATCTGCTGCAGTGTCCTCAGCACCTTGATACACAGCTTCTCCTCCGTCTCCATGAGGTCCTTGGTGTGCTGCACCAGCCTGGCCCAGCAGAGCCACCATCACACAGCTGAAAAGGACACGGGGATCCCCACCACCCCTCCAGGCTGCAGGCACACACCAGGATGGACAACTCCCCCAAAGGACGAAGGCTGCCAGCCCTTCCCAGTACCCCCAGCAATTCCAAAGCATCCTCACTTGGACAGGAACCCTCCGCTCTCGCACCGCTGAAACGCCTCCGTCCCCTCCATGAAAAGCAGCTCTGGCCGATGGAGCACATCCACCAGGACAGAGAGCTCGGCCTCCACCAGCGGCTTCAAGCGATCCTCCAGGGCGCTGATGATGTCCTACAAGTCACAGCACACACCTTTAGGGTCAATGCGTGCCTAGGAGACACGAGCACGGGAGAGGGACCCCTGCAACGCCAGCACCATGCACTGACCCGTGGGACCCCCTCTTGTGGTCCCATACCTGCAGCTTCTCTATGATGTTCTTGTAGTCCCACTGGTTGGGGGTGGTGGAGACGCGGGGGAAGGTCCGTGTGGCCGCCTTGTAGCTGGACGTGTTCCTCTGCACGGTGCTGGTGGAGCTGCTGTTGAGCAGGGAGCTGACGTGGGCATCCAGGTCCATGGGCAGCGCGATGGAGCGGCTCTTGGCTGCAGGAGACAGAGCCAGGGCTGGGGATAGCCATAACCCATCTCACCATCACACACTGCCTTGGGCCACACACCCCTTCACCAGCTCTTCACTTGCAGCAGAGATTTAGGTTCAGTGCAAGAGTAAACTCCTCCAGCCTAGCGAGGGGTGGGGTATTCCCATCTATCCCACCCCGCTGCAGCACCACAATGCCCACAGGTCAGATGTAGGATGGAAAGAGGCACCACCACCTCCACTTTGTGGTTGGGAAAGCCCAGCATGGAGATGCTGTAAGCACGCTGCCTCAGATTACAAAGGGAAATCCCCACCCAGCGCTATCCACGAGCAATCCTTTCCACAGGGTGACTCAGTGCTGACAACCCTGCTCCTGAGTCAGGCTGAGGGCAAAGTCCTGGTGAGGAAAACCATAAATGCTGGGTTTATTTCCAGCCCCTTCATCAGCAGGGATCTCCCAGCCAAGCCCAGGCTCCAGCTATCCCCAAGCCACCCTGCTCACGCCTGGAGATGCAGCACATTCCTGGAGCCAAACCTCCCCATTCCCGGCCGGCAGCCTCCCGCTGGTATCCCTGCCAAGACCCATGGGAGGGATGCTGGCTCTTGCTCGCTGCTGGAGCAGAGGCAGCCACGGGTGCTGCTTCCTCCTGGTCAGTGGATGGGGAACTCAGGACCACTCTGGCTCCTTACCGACCATGGCCAGCGTGCGGATGCAGGCCTCCACCGAACTCTTGTGCTGCTGCTGCAGCCAGGGGCACTCCAGCAGCCTCATGGTGGACTGGAGAAGCTGCACCACAATGGTCTGGTGAGTCTGAAGGAGAGAGCAGGCGGGTATCTATCAGTGCAGTGTGTGTCCAGACCTTGTTTCAAGGGGCTCAATGAGCTGCTTTCCTCCCACAGCCATGTCCTACCCATGCAGCAGCTTATTACCTGCAATGAGGTGCTGTTCTCCGAGAAGGGGGAGCTGAAGAACGCGTTGATGGTGTCCAGCACCACCGTCAGCACGTACTTCTCCAGGGTAGGGTCTGGCAGGCGTTTTTCTCTCTTCTTGCACATCTGTGAGGAGAAGGGAGGATGATGACGGCACCAGGGTGAGCAAAGTGTCCTGGCTGGGTGCTGCTGGCATACAGAACTGCTGGGACCTTCCCGATGGATGTGGCTGGTGCCACAGCTCCTGGGTCTGTACCAGAGAGCCCTGACTGCTCCCGAACCCTTCATGTGGCACCCACACGAGTCCCCATGGTGCCATACCCCAGCAACATCAACCTCTTCCCATCCATCCAATACAGCAGTGTCCCTCCCACCCAACGCTCCCCACGCACCTGGGCCATGTCCAGGGTGAAGTTCTCAAAGAGAGTCCAGATGTGGTTGCTGGTGTAGATCTCCTTCATCTCCACCTCCGTGTCCACATAGCAGTGATTGACGAAGTTCACATAGGCCATCTTCACCTGCGAGGAGGGAGGGAGGGAGCAGGGGCACCATCAGGAGAAGCCAACCAGTGCACAGCCACTGGCACCTCCTCACTGGGCACCCTGTACCTCCGTGATGCAGTCCTCATGGGTCACCACCCGCACCACGTCCTCCAAGGGCAGCAGGGACGTGCACTTGATCTCTGTGTAGACGTTCTTGCCCTCGGCGCAGGCAGCCAGCAGGTCCACCAGTGAGATGTGGTACATGAGCGGGCTGTTCTCCTCCACCCCATCCCTGGCTGCTGTCATCATCTCCAGCAGGGTAGCCAGCGAAGCCTTGTCGTTGTAGAAAACCACCACATCGTCCCCAGCGTTGGTGAGCTGCAGGGGAAGGGTCAGTGGTCACCGCTCCAGAGAAGGAGGGTCAGAAACCTCACGAGGCAGAACACAGGGTGATGAGAAGCAGCAGTGGACAAAAGGATGGGCGCATTTATAAGGAAAAGCAATGAAACCCAAAATCACAGCTTCTGAGACTCCAAACTGGTTACTGGCTCTCAGACCATGCTTTAAGCTCCTGGAGATGTTTCCTACTCCAGGAAGAAGCCAACCATGCACCTTCCAGCACCCAGACCCTGCTACACCCCATGCTTATGCCCCACAGGCAGGGGGGAGAGGTGCTCACCTCGGTCATGATCATGTCCTGGCACTTCTTGACGTACTTGCCCTCAGCCTTGATGATGGTGTGCAGGAAGTCGAGGTACTGCACGTGGCGGCCGTGCGTGGCCACGCAGTGGATGAAGTGCTGCGGCACCGTCTCGTTGATCTCAGAGCAGAGCTGGTAGTTGTTGAGGAAGATGTGCTGCATGGTCTCAGCCTCCAGGAGCTGTGGGACAAGGGAGCAGAGTGAGGAGAAGGGGTTGTGAGAAACAGCCTCCATCTTCTTCCACCATCTCCTCTTGGCTTTGGTATCTCTTGCTTCCAGCCCCAGGAGCGATGCTGAATTTGCTGCTTGTGACCACCCTTTGGTTCCTCTCCTTACCCCTGGGGTCAGGAACAGGTTGAGGTGTTTGTGCAGCAGGGCCTGGTTTTCCTGATTGCCAGCACAAAACTTCTGCAGGAACTGGTGGGTGAACTTCAGGATCTCCATCATCTTGGCATCACCCTGAGGAAGGGCAGAGAAGATACATAGGCAGAGTCGTTGAGGGATGGAGAGCAGCATCAGGCTGACCAGCAGGACACAACCCCTTGTCCTGGGCACTTCAGGACCAGCCAGCTTGTGCCCTCACCCACCTTCTCATAAGGGATCTGCAGCAGATCCAGCATCACTTTGTGGGCATCCATGTTCTTCAGAAGGCGCTGCTGCTTCTTGCGCACTTGCTCTCCGACCCCGCACATCTTATTCAGCCGCTCCAGGATCTGAGGAGAGAAGGACCAAGGCAGAGGGGAATTGAGCCTGGGAGCCCATCCGGATGGCCACCAGCACTGAGCTTGGAATCCCCTTCCCTTTATGCCCATGCACTCGTGCCAGCCCATGCGGATGCCACTGGCCATGCCTCCAAGATAGCCCTGGGGACACGCCTTGGTCTCACTCACCCCTTTGACTATCTGATAGTTCTCACTGCTCTTCTCTCCTGGAGCAATGACCTCTTCATCAGCAGCAAGCTGCAAGGGGACAGAAACAGCATCAGGGTCCCACTGCACCTCTCCAAAGCCTGGGGCAAAACTATGCCCCACGGCACCCTCCTCTTCCATGGAAAGGAGTGCATGGCCCATAGAGGTGTTAGGAGTTGGGCTGAAATGAGCAGCACCTCTGCCTCCCAAACCTCTCCCCTCCAGTTCCCAAGGTCTGGCTCAGGGCTCCCACCTCCTTCTTCTCCTTCTTGTTCCCCTCCACTGTGCTGTCCCCTTTGCTGCTGCCCTTCTTGTCCACCCAGAGCTCCGATTTCTCCACCATGGTGCGGAGTTTGTCCAGCTCTGACTTGATCACTTTGTAGTTCTCAACATCCTGGGCTGAGATCAGGAGCTGAACCTGCAGCAACATTCCCAGGGCATGAACCCCGTTCCCCTCCTCTCCCAAGGAAAGGGGCCAGGACCCATCCCATGTCCTGCACCCACAGCCACGCGTGCGGCCTTAGCGGTGCTCCAAAGCAGCATCCCCTTAGGGTTACCTGTTTGAAGGTGTGCAAGACCTCCTGCCTCTGGCTGAAGTGCTTGAAGAGGAGCTGCAGGGAGCCGGAGATGAGCGGTGGGTAGTCGTGCATCGTCAGGTGGATCAGCACCCGCAGAAACATCCTCCCTCCCTCGTCATCCACCTCTAACATGCTGCTTGTCTTCCTGAAGCCAGGACGAGAGTGCTTGGTGTTAGCAGCCACATGGGAGCTTGCGAGCACTCAGTCACCCCTCGGGGCTGATGGGCAGAGCTGCATGAGCCTTTAGAGCCTCATCTTCCTCATCACCTGCAGCCTTCAGCCTCGGCAGTATGGACAGGAGAGGAAGAGCCCTATGGCCAGGCTAACTATGCACCGGAGGGGCAGGGACTCACCCCACACCGAACATGGCTTCTGCGTGCTCGCCGATCCGCTCCAGGTTCATGGCTGCAGCTGAAGGGAGAGGAAAGGGAGGTGAAAGGGGTGGCCAACATGATTCTGCGCAATGGCAGAGGCCTGCAGGAACCAACCCAGCTCCCTGGGCCCTGCTCTGAGCATCCATAAAGGACACAGGACACCTCATCCCGTCTGCAGCGGCGGGTGGAGAGCTGCTGGAGCCATCACCCCCACTGCCTGCATCCCTCAAGCCTGCGGGGTTTGCAGAGCTGAAGGTGCACCGGGAGCAAAGCGGAAGAGTTACTTGTGGAGTCAAAGGCTGGAGCTGTCCCATCGGCTGCGCTGTCCTGCATGGGGTAGACCTCCACAAACTCCTTCTTGAAGACAGAGAGCAGGTAGGAAATCCTGTAGTCCAGCCGCACATTCAGGATGAACTGGAAGCAGCAAAGGAGACGATGAAAGCAAAAGCGAGTGCCCCGCTCATGCTAGCTGTCCTCTGCATGAGAAAACCATGTCTTCCCCACACCACCCCATCCCTCAGCTCCACAAAGCTTCTCCCTCCCCACCGGCTCCAACCTGCAAGATCTCCAGGATCTTCAGTTTGGTCTCCATCACCACAATGTTCTCGTTCTCAATGCTCCTCCCTCTGTCCACTTGCTCCGGGGCAGACCCAGCACTGAGGCTTGGGGGGCTGAAGATGGACTGTTTTCTGCTCAGCACCATCGTGGACATCATCTGCCCAACACCCTGGATCGACCTCCGCACATTCTTCCCTGCAGAGGCAGCCACAATGGGCAGAGTTAATGCAGATGGAAAGGGAGAGGAAAGAGGACCAACAAAGGGACCCATTTAGACTGGAAAATGCTGCAGATGTTAATCAGAGAATGAGTAGGAGGGACTGGCCATGGGCTCAACACCTTCTGTCTCCCAGGTCAGACCCAGCCAGAGCTTCGTGTCAGCAAAGCGTGGCAGCCAAAACCGCAAGGCAGTGGGCAAGCCATGGAAAACAGCTTCCTGCAGGACCATGGCTGGTTACGGAGCAGGGACTCACCCGTCACCTCGTCATTGTAGACCGCCTGCATCATCAGCTGGGGGTTTTGGACACAGTCGATGATGCCCAGCAGTGTCCGTGTCAGGCGCAGCAGCTCACTGAAGCTGTAGAAGCCGAAGTAGATGAGGTTGTGGGCAAGGCTGACGACCTGGGGAAGGACAAGGCAACTCCAGCCCTCGCCGTGCTGGGGGCTGAGCAGAAGACACAAACCCAAGGAGAGGGATGCCAGCGCAGCCACCCCATCAAGAGGCAGTCATAGCCAAACCCTGTTGCATCCTCAACGTGCCAGTGACACCACTGGGACTCGCACCTCAAAGGTGAGCTTGTTCTTCTCCTCGTTGGCGAAGGGCACAGCCTCGCTCACCACATTGTTGAGGTAGTCCTCCACAAACTCCATGGTGCTGGCAAACTTGTTCTTCTTGTCATCCCGTGAGACGTTGAGGTTGGAGTCGTAGCTGCGAATGGAGATGATGGGGATAAGCTGGGTGAGATCCTTACAGCCTGCCTGGAAGGAACATTGTGCAGGCAGCTGCTGAGCCATCACAGCTGGAGGTGATGCTCATAACTGTGATGGAGCCCACTTCCTTCTGAGGGCTGAGATCTACTGAAGCAATCACACAAATGCCCTCCCCTCCCAGTCCCTGCTAAAGCCAAGCCAGTCCTTACACTGGATGGCCTCTGCCCTGTCCCTCAAAGCCGCTGTGAGCCCCACTTGTGTCTCACTCTTTGATGGTGATGGCTGTGGGGATCTCTGTCCAGAGCCGTGCAAACTTCACTGGCATCACCAGCTCCTGGGGGTCCCTGTCCACATGCACGTGCAACATGAGGTGGCAGAAGGATGCCCGGAGATCGAAGGGCAGCATCTCATCTGCCATGCAGAGGAAGATCAGGTCCACACCCAGCTGCTGGGAGATCTCTTTGATGGCCAGGTACTGGCGATCCAGACACATGCGGGCAAAGAGCTTCAGCTGGTACCTGTGCGGGGGTGAGGGGGAGAGGGTGTGAGACCATGCAAGCCTTGCACCCTCACATGGAGAGAAGATGCCACGGGATCATCACCTGTAGTAGCTGAGGACGTTCTCATCATGGGCATTGCCAGCCCGGGCCTCCTGTGCCAGCTGCCGGATGCTTTTCTCATGGTGGTCATTGTTCTTGTCTGTCCAGGTGAGCCAGACCTCCTCCTCTGAGTATTCAATGCTCAGGTACTCGTGGGTCTGGGACATCTCCTTCACCGGCCTCAGCCTGGCACGGAAAAGAGGTAAAACGAGAGATGCTTCCATGGAAAGGAGGTGATGGGGCAGGGATGCCAAGGCAGGGCCAGGCACCACACCCCGAATGTGGGAAACCTCTGCCCTTGGCTACTCACTCTGTCTTGATGAGGATGTCGCTGTTCTTTGAGTCCAGCACGCACTTGCAGATCAGCTCCTGGGTGACGGGGATGGCAATGTGGTTGGACACGCACAGGTCAGAGAGGTAGTCCAAAAACCTGCAGAGCAGAAGGCTCGATGTGAAAGCGGGTCCCTGGGGGATCTCTCCACCTCTGGCCACGGCACATCCCACCCACCACTCAGCATAAAGCCCCCCGGGACACGCACCGTGGCTCGCGGTTCTTGCGCACCAGGCTGACGAAGGTCTCCACCTCCGTCTTGGTGATGTGCTTCTCCAGCAGCTTGCGGTTGTTGTGCAGCAGGGCCGTGATGGTGTCCTCGGCGAGGATGTCGTAGCCGATCTGGGACTGCATCATGCCAAACTGCTTGGCAATGTGCTCCTGGAGCGGGCAGAGAGGTGGTGAGCGCACAGGGCTCGGTGTTGGAGCATGGCACTGTCCCCATGCCTCACCACCAAGTCATCAGCAGCCCCTTGAGGTCACCCCCATCACCCCCATGTACCTGGTTCTTGCGATAGTCCTCCTGGGAATGCCGGAGCACGCGGTAGCACAGCCGGAACATGTACTGGTAGGGAGCATTCTTCTGGTCTGACAGCTCTTCCAGCCGCACCAAGGGCCCTTCCCCACCCTTGTCCTTGAAAGGGGCTTTCAGGATCCCAAAGATCTGCTCAAAAGCAGAGATGATGAGAGCTGCGTCCCCTCCACACCATCAACCCCATGGATGACTGGACACCACTGCGGCAATAGAGCTGGAGACCTCCTCCATGGGGTCTTCCAAACCCCTGGCCTGCAACATGGCCTTGGGCACCTCCACAGGACCCCAACCTTGCTCAGACAAAGGACCCCAGGACCATTCACCTGCTTCAGGATGTTCTGCTCCCGCATCAGCTTCTGCCGTTCCCGGTTGGGTTTGGTCACCACGATGTCCAACACGTTCTGGCCATTGTTGGGGACGTCACTGACGAAAAACACCAAGTCCTCCAGCAGCTGGATCACAAACCTGCACAGGGACACGGCACAAGTGGGCTGAGGGGGCTGCCCCCAGGCTTGGGTCCCTCCAAAAACTCCAGTGCATTTTGGAGGTCCAAAGAGCTGGTCCTCCCCTCCCTGGTAGAAGTTAATGGTGCCCTGCAACGAGAGAGTTTACAGCCCCTATGGTTCCTAAGGAAACTAAGATGTGCCAGGGTAAATGCCAGGGTCTGAGCTGTTGATTCATGCCAGGGATTTTGCATGTGACGCCTCTGCCCCCTTAGCCACCCCTGTGGGACCCACAGGGGCGGGCTGGCAGGGCGGAAGCAGCTCGCTCTGTCCCGTGAGGGATGTGTGTTTGCTCAGGAAGCACCAAGAACCCACCCACCTATAAATAATGCTGTGAGTAACCCACGGCCCCTATCGTGGGGCCAGCCCACAGCCCCTCGGATGTTTTCCTAGCGGCAAAGGAGGGGCTGAGCAGGGCTGTGCCGTTATCTGGTTTCCTCGCCAGGCTCCTGGGAGAAGCAGGCGTGGATTAAGGTTGTGGGCAGGAAAGCAAGACAGCACTGGCACCAAGACCCAGGCAGAGGCCGCATCCTGCAGCGATGCTGGAGAGCTCCTGGAGGAGCCCAGCACAGCCCCATCTCCCAGGGAAATGGCTTCTTACCTCCGGTCATTCTGGCTGAGAAAACCTTCGTTCATCTTCTCCACCACATTGGCCAGCATCGAGCTGGCGTCGTTGGCAAAGTCCAGGTCCCGGATCTCAGACACCGGCACAGAGACGATGGCAAAAGCTTCTTTGTCTTCTTTGGTGGGGCATGTGCCCAGCTGGGAAGCAACAGGGAAGCGGCATCACACAGACAGGGCAATGCCAGGCACATCCCCACCATCTGCTGCCAACCCGAGTGAAGACAAGGAACCCACTTGTCCCCATTGGAAGGACTGGGCTGGGCTGTGGGATACTGGGATGGATGCTAGGCTGGTGTCCAGCCATCCCCTTGGATCATGAGGGTATTTCAGTCCCTAGGTAAAGCCTGGGTGGGAAGGAGCACGCCATGAGTTGTTGGGGTACAGCGAGGAGGGAGCCAGGCCGTACCATGAGGCGAATGGGCCTCTCCTCATCGATGTCAATGGGCACGTTGGTGCTCTGGATCCAGGTGTTGGTGCAGAGGTGGCGCAGCCTCACGTAGGAGTTCCTGCGAAGGGCACAGCGTCCTGGTGAGTGATCCCCGCACAGACACCAGCACCCAGCAAAGAGCCCATAAGAACAGGCTTGCTTATGTACCTCGGGACGAAGGAGTCCGTCTTCTGCAGTGTGGTAGGGTCCAGCTCGAAGAGGGAGGCGATGTCGTTGCCATGGGGCACGGCCACCAGCCGGTATTTGATCTTCTCGCCCGTGTTCCTGCGGCTGGCGCGGCCACTGCTCCCCTGCACCGGGAAAGCGGCTCTGAGCACGGTGTGAGCACAGCCCCGAGGCACACAGAGCACAGGACACACACAGCACGGGACACACAGAGCACAGGACACACAGAGCACAGGACACACAGAGCACAGAACACACAGAGCACGGGACACACACAGAGCACAGGACACACACAGAGCACGGGACACACAGAGCACAGGACATATGCTCAGAGCAGAAGCACTGGCTTGGATGCTGGGCTAAGCCTTGCAGCACGGAGGGGCTATGAGAGCAGAAGCATGGCAGGAGGCACCTGAGCTATGAGGCCACCCCTTGTCCGAACCTCTCTATCAGCAAAGAGAAAATAAACCCTGAAAGTCTGAATCTCTCTTCTACCAGCACTTCCCCATGTGCTGGGGATCCACCGTGCACTGGGAGCCCTTCAATGGATTTCAGCAGGGTCCTCTCACAAATGGGACACAGGGGTGCTATCCTGGGGCATGGGATGCTCAGCTGGACAGCGGGACAGGCTCCGGCTGCAGCCTCAGCACCACACAGGACCTGGTGGCACAGCGTGGGCACTGGCCCCGCAGCAGGCTCAGGTCTGGGGGCATTTCCCTGCTTTCAGGCAGAGTCTAAAGAGACGGCGTGATTTCAGGCAGCGGCAGCGTTTCTGCTAGCGAGGCTGCACACAGCTCACCGTGGGCGCTGCTTTGGGCTCAGCCACGTCTCCTTTATAACTTGGGTTTTCCTGAAAAGTTAAAGAGGGAGATGAAAGAGAGCTATAAGTCCTCCCACTCAGTCCCTCCACCCTGAGCACGGGGTGTTAGCTCTGTTCCTGCCTCCCTCAAGAAAGGAAACCTGCCCAGATGGGGCTGGAGGCCAGGGCCCGTTCCCAATGCTCAGCACTGCCGTCCCCAAGGAGCAGGACAGGCAGACCCGGGCTCTGCACTGCTGCAAGATGAGCTTTTGCTGTAAATCACTCCTGGGGTCTCAGTGACCAGCCCAGCATGGGGATCAATCCAGGATCTTCTTTCCTTTGCAGATGTCACCTGAGTGTCTTTTAGTTTAAAGGAGCTATTTCAGAGCCCCAGTATTGCTGGGCTGCCTTTGGTTGTCTTCTCTAGCTAGGGAGCACCTCTTGCACATGAAGCACTGAGACACCCCTCAGTACATCCCTGCTCCTCTGCAGCAGGGAGTAGCCCTTGGTCGTTGTAACTCATTAGATTCAAACCAACATTATCTAAGTGCAGAAACTTCCTTGTGCCTCTATCAGGAGGTTTGGATCTGGACTTAAAACAGCAGCAAAAAAAAAATTGGCAAATGATGTTTCCTGGCCGGATTTTGCCCCCACTTTCCCTAGGCAAGGACAGCAGGATGAGTAGCCCCTGCTTTCACTGCACAGGAGGTGGTATTAGAGCAAGCAAATAGAGGAAAGCCCAGTCCACCCCTCCTGCCCCTGGGCCAGAAGAGGAGGGAGCCAGGAACAGCAGTTTTGTCAAGCAAACTCCTTCACCATGGAGGGGGGGGTCAGTGGGAAAGCCTAGTCCTGCAAACAGGTCCATGCCGATGATGCTCACAGCCCCGGTGCCAGTGCCTCCTGGAAGCCAACTGGAGCGGGACCAGAATCAACCCTGGATGGACACTGCCTCTGCCAGGGACGTGCCAGCCTCCCGAGGGCAGGTTTCTGCACCCCTCTGCTCCCCCCCTTACCTCTGCTGCCAGGTAGTTGCCCGTGGCGAGGTGCTTGAAGCGGTACAAGCCATTCCAGTGCCCGGCTCCCCCTCGGCATGGGTCGTGGTGGACAACCTGGGAGAAGCAGAGGAGAGCTCAGCTGGGATGCTGATGATGCCTCCCCTGACCCAGGGCAAACACAGCAGCCATCAGAGCCCTGTCCTATTGCAAAGGTGGCAGTGAGCAAATGTGTTTGGGGTGCGGAGCTCAGACAGACACCAGCACTCATCCATCAGCTGCAGTTCCCAGTAATCTCAGAGCTTGAGCCTGGTACAGAATCACAGAATCATTGAATAGTTCGGGCTGGAAAGGACCTTAAGATCATCCAGTTCCAACCCCCTGCCATAGGCAGGGACACCTCACACTAAACCATGGCACCCAAGGCTTCATCCAACCTGGCCTTGAACACTGCCAGGGATGGAGCATTCACAACCTCCCTGGGCAACCCATTCCAGTACCTCACCAACCTGATAGTAAAGAATTTCTTCCTTATATCCAATATATATAGAAAGAGCCATTGCTCTAGCAACCCCTCCAATGAAAGCACCACAGCCCATAAAGGCACCCCAAAAGCCCATAGACGCCCACTCCATCCCCTCCCTGCTCACCTCCACTTCCCACAGGGCGTTGGAGCTGGTGGCTGAGGTGGCTGACTGCCTCAGGGTGGTGCGGAGGAAGACGTGCAGCTTGCCTTTGTACTCATCGCAGGTGAGAAACTTCTCCTGCTCGGCGTGGAAGAGCCTCACCACATCCCCCTGGAGCAGGACATGGTGGTGAGACCCAGGGACATGGCTCTCCAACAAGCCAAAGTATCTCCTCCCATGACTCCCAAAGGGATGGGATCCCTCCTGTACATGGTCCAGAGCACAGCTCCATGGCATGGCAGGACCACAGGAGCCTGGGCATCAAAGCCATCACTTTACACCCCAGGAGCAGGTCCGCTCATCAGTGTGTTTAAGGCATTAACGCCCCGGGAAGGAGGATGAAGGGGATGCGGGAAGCTGGGGATGTGTGGTGCTTGGGGACACGGGTCTGTAAGATCGTAACAATCAATATCCATCCAGCTGCTTCCTGAGGGACCTTAGCCCTTAACAATAGCTCCACAGGGAGAGTTCCTTTCCCATGCAGCAGGCCCGGCTGCACGGCTCCACAGCTGAAAATTGTCCTCACAGGCAGGAGCCACTGCTGGCACTGTGTGTGCCTCGTGTTGTCCTCGGGATCCAGTTCAACACAATAAAGCACAGAGCAATTTCATGCGCCCTGGGTACCTGCTGCCAGGAGACGCTAAACTGGCCACTGAACTTGCTGTTCAGTTCTGCAGGTGATGAGGACCTTAAGCTCTGGGAGAATCCAAGGCCGGATCTCCTTCCTCTGCCCCTGCTCACACGTCCTGCTCTCGTGGAGCTGAACCTCCTTCCTTACCCCTTTCAGCACTTCCTCCATGTGGTCACAGAACTGCATAAAGAGGTTGATTTTCCAGCTGGTGTTACAATTGACCGAGTTCACCTGGGGAGCAAGAGAACACGGTCATGATCCCTGGGATGGGAAAAAAGGGAAAGACAACAAGGCAAGCCGTAAAAGCCTGACCTGCAGTGGCAGCCCAGCCTCCCTGTACCTCCTTGCAGCCAGCATTGTCAGCAAGCTCATAGTTGCTGGCGTGCAGCGGCTGCCCGGCGTTGACAGGGTTCAGGATGACTTTGTCTCCCACAACTACCTGGGGAGGAAAATGGGAAAGGGAGGATCGAGGATGAGACCGGGCGCACAGCAGGGAGCCGAGCCCTGGCTGGCAGAACGCACAGAGCCTCCTGCACCTCTTCATTGAGGACCTTAAAGCCCCGCACTCACGTTATCTCCGTTGCTCCTCAGCTTCCAGAAGGGCTGGATGAAGAGCCAGGATCCCTCGTTGCCGGTGGCATCCAGTGTCACCCGCATGGCGTTCTTCTCAAGCAGGGCTGGCAACCGCTTGTTCACCGTCAGGTACTTGTTGCTCTTCATGTGGAGGAGCTGGAGGGGCACACGCTGGGGTGAGCTGTGAGGCCCCAAGTGGGTCGGACTCAGGGGTGACCCCACAAGCCATTTCTCAAGCCAACTTGCACATGCTGGACCCATGAACCCACCCCCCCCCCCCAACTCCTCATGCAAGCATAGGGAAGGGAGGCTGAGCGCCCATACCTGGATGACACTGCCGTATTTCACTACATCCCCGTGCACCTTCTTGTTCTCCGTGTCGTTCTGCTTCTGCTCCATCTGGGCTGCGTGCTGAATGCCGAAAGGAGAAGAGCTGAGTGCACAGGCCAGAGCTACAATATGGTCCTCAGCGTCCAAAAGCTCAGCCCGGGACCATGGTGTGGCCCTGAGCAGCTGTATGAATCATAGAATCATGGAATGGTTTGGGTAGGAAAGGACCTTAAAGCTCATCCAGTTCCATGCAGGGACATCTTCCACTGGAGCAGCTTGCTCCAAGCCCCTGTGTCCAACCTGGCCTTGAACACTGCCAGGGATGGGG
>JBCJKH010049651.1:6261-19277 GCA_039877255.1 Loriculus beryllinus
TCCCACAGAGAAAGAGCTAGGGGAGAAATCTAATGCTGGACAGATGTAGTACCATGCGAGCTTTCAAACGGTGCTACCCGCATAGCTCTCGCTCCTGGCTTTGGGAGGACAAAGGGCCCTGGGAATCTGGCATCATTTTTAATATGCTTGGTACCAGGCCTTGTAAAATGTTTATATAGCAGAATAATACAGGTGCAATAGCTATACTTGCCTCTGACTGCTAGTACCCTCTCACGCTGTGTCTGTTGGTTGGAGCTTTTCACAGTCATGTAACATTGATTTGACTCTACTTGCACTGAAATTGCTGCCTTGAATTTATCTAGTGCTGATTCCACTAAAACTGGCACCTCTGATGTTTAAAGATTCCCCAGCACCCCAAAGTTAAACCCCCCAACTCTGTAAAGTGAATGGCTGATCTTCTGTGAACATGCTTACAGTTTTAATTCTAAACATACTTGAACAGGGAATTGGAGTGACCATGTGCACACCCGAGTGTGTCAGTGCGGAAGACTGGAGGGTAAGAGCGGAGGGTGGCTCACTGTGGTGCTGCACTCATATACCAGGGCTCCTCCTGGTCCATGTAAGCTGGACCTTCCCCTTAGCCTTGCCACATATCACAGGACTGGCGGGTTTCATGCTGCTGAGGATAATCATGTTGCAAAATATTAACACCAAGCTCCAGAATTCATTACCTCCATGCCTGGGTTTCTGTTGCCTTTGCTGCTTAGAGAAGCTGTTATCGTGGTTAGAAGCATGACAGACATCTAAATCCCAGGAAGCCGGACCTCCAGAGTGGGCTTGTGTCCCTGAGATAAAAAACAAGGGAAATCAGTATTGGAGAATGTTCTTTAAATTCCCTCTGCTAATCCACGCACAGAAATGGGCACTCCTGGATGGATGTGTGCAGATGACTGACAGGGTTGATTTTGGATGGGTGAAGGTTTTTTGGACAAGAGTTGTTTCTATGGAAGCTCTGTAAGGACACTATGTGGTGGGCTCAGGTTAGACTTCTGTGTCTCACCTAGCTAAAATGTGACCTGAGAAGGACATTTGTGTCCCTCAGATGAGCTTGAGAGGAAATGTGACCAGAGGAAGGGATGAAACTCATCCTGCTGACTCCACGTGCATCCCCTAAGCTACAGAATTGGAGGTGGGGAGGAATCTGAACCCTATTGGCAAAGCCAGCACCAGCTAAGGACAAAGAAGAGAGAAGTTCATGGGGAAGTGAGACACTAACAAAGAAGTAAGCTTGTTTGGCAGAGCAAGCACTATTCAGGCTGTGAATTTCAAGGGTCAGAGGTTTTATCAATGTCAGATTAATGCATGCACTCACTAAGTGTCCCCCAGTGACTTGGGTTCTTTTCTGTGCTTCTCTTACCCTGGGGGACAAATTCCTTGCCAGCCTGGCAGAGGTGATTGTGAGGCCAGAAGCCAACCCTCCCTACTCCTGGGGGGCAGCTCCTTGATCCCCATGCCCTCCCAGCTCAGGAAATGGAGCTGCTCCTGACATAAGCTACTGCTCAGCAGGGAAACATGGCCTCTTAACATTAATTATCGTGCATCAGACTGTTCTTAAATAAAACATCCGCTGGCAGGAGCAGCCCTTTAAATCAACGGAAAGGGTTTCTGAAGGCAAGATTTGTAGCTCAGTCTGAATATCCAAGCTAAGGAGAAATGTGGGGCAAGAGTCTTCCTTGCTCTTCTGACTGATCTTCAGTTCAGATGTGCGGGTGACATTAGTCTCTCTTACTGGGAAAAGCAGGAGAGGCAATGGGCAATGAAGGGCATAATACTGGCAGAGCTTAGCAGAAGTAGAAGCAGGAACACTCTCACCTCTGGCTGGAATAGCTCGGTTATGCCAGGTGGATATTAGTTATCAAGCAGTATATGGAAAGTGTCTGCCTTGGGGGAAGAGCATCAGAAGAGGCAGCAGAAGTCAACAGCATATTAAAATGCCTGCAGGGCTGGTGTGGATTGGAGAACTAATGTACTTGCACCTTGTAGATCCCAATCATCATCATCTGCAGCCTGAGCTAAGTACACAGACCTCAAAGATTAATTTATGACATTTATCCCCTTTTCCCCTAACCTCTTTGAGTCACAACCTCCCACTACAGCTCCATGGAGAGAGCCGGATCTTTGGCCAGCTTGAACTGGTGTCAGTTGATCTGCCACACTGATTTAGATCCCGGTCAGAGCTGTGTCAATGTGTGTGCAGTGTGCATGGGCAGGCACCCAGCTCCAAGGTGTGTCAGCTCTGCCATCTGTCTCCCTTCTCCCTGGAAAATTAGAAATAAATCACAACTCTTCTTTGCTCCCTTGTTTCGGAGCTGGATTTCATCTGTGGCTCTCTGGGGGCAACGAAAGAATCAGCAGAAGAGACGCTTCAACTTCCTGAAAGGTCAGATAACTGGACCCCCTTCTTCTCTAATGGACTGCAAGCCATGCTGTAGGACTTTAAACTCTCCATAACTTTGCAGCTCAAGGGATTACAAATTATGTCTATTTACTTTCAAGTCATGAAAAGCAGTTCCTTTAAAAGAACTGCCGAGGTCCTGGGAACCTGGAACGATGCTCCCAGGCACATGGTAACTGTCCATTCAGAGCCCAGCGAGGCCAGCACAGCCCAAAGCTGCACAGGATTTATGAAAGGGGATGGAGGAGAGCTTACAAGTGCAGAGGGAGGAGGGGAAGAGAAAACTGGCATTTTAGATCACTGAGGCCTGGCCTATTATTAAAACTGTTCTTGCCCTGGGTTGACAATTTCCATGACTGTTTTGTCCCAGAGCTCAAAGGAAACCTCGTGCTGCTCTCCATTGCTGATGGAAACCAGGAATGAGTACTTAACTGGCAATGAGACAAATGAAGATTTTGCATTAGAGAGGGGTCTTTGGGAGAATCCCATCCTCATGGAAGGGACTCACTTCTTTCACCTGCTGTGTTACTCTCTTGGTGCATCGCCTTCAGAGGAGATGTGACAAAGTTTGAGCAACCTTATGTACCTGAAAAGGCAGGGGTTTTTTCATTCTTCAGCAAGCACATGAATGCAATGGCACTGAATGTTTGCACTCCTGAACGTAGAATAGCTGCCCAGCAAGGAGTTTCATCTCCTCTTCACCACGCTGCAAATTCTGGTGCCACTGTGGAAGGCAGGGAGGGGTGTATGGGAAAAGGTTGGGCTGGCAGAGGAAAAATTAGGGAGTGGGAGCAGGGTTGTCTCTGCTTTCACTTTAGATATCTTAATTGAGGAAATACCAGACTCAATTCACTGACACATCCTCAAGAGGGAGGGTGTCAGTGAATGGAAAATATTTGAGAAAAAGCAGTTTGACTTCCTGGAGAGAAAAAAAAGAAAGCAAGATCAATCATTCAATCAATCGGTCCATCTACCTATCCATTTGTCTTTCTATCCATCTGTCTACCTAGCCTGAAATAGCAACTTACAACTTACTGTTTTGAAACACAAAGCCATACCAAAAAAGTTATGGCAATTGCAAAATGTAGTTTATATTCTGAAATAGATGCATGCTACATCTACCTCTGCTTTCAATTATGTTTATACAGAACTAGCAACTTTAATAGCTGTGTACTAGCAAACTTGTTTCTCTATACCTCACACACGTACCCAGACAACCCATAGATATACAATACATTATACATTATATGCATCAAAATGATATTCATAAGGTAAATTGCATTTATGATGCAACTTTGACCACCTCAGCTGTACTCTGCCTGCTGATGCATTCCTAATTGGACTGCTTCTAGCCATCAAAAAGTCTGATCCTTTTCAAACAGCCACCATTACTTTTTGCACATCATCTGTTCAAATATATGCTTCTGTCCTTCTTTCCACCTATAGAACTTTTCCCATTCTGAACTGTAGGATGAATGAAAATCATTCCTGGATTAGCCATAGGCTTAAGGTCTGAAACTGTTAAGTAATAGGACCATTCCTAGTTCAATGTTTTAGGTCAAGGAAATTTTTAAACAACATTTTAAAGTGTTCTGCATACGCTTCAAAATTAACAGAAAAATAATCACTTGAGGATACCTTGGAAAGTTTGCTTTTATTTGGAAACAACATACTGTAGTAATTTTTATTTCCTCCTGTCTATGAAAATAGACAACCTAGACACCACAAGTGTGATTTTCTAGAGCTCAGGTAGAGCCATTAAAACGTTTTTTAAAGGATTTCAAATTACCTTTGTGAATAAAATGTGGTTTGAAAAGTTGTTTTTTCAAAACTGTCTCACGCTTCCGTGTCTACATACAGCTATCATCAAGGGTTTGCGAATGAAATACATGCTCATTTGGTCTATGTTCATCATCAGAAAATCACCCCAGCTAAGCAACTGCTTTTTTTATCCTTCCCATATGTGGTCATTTAGTTCTGTCTCTGAGTACTTGAGAAATGAAAACTTGTGGCCTTCATTAAAATTTAAGGAATGTCCTCCATAGATTTAGAGGAAACTGGTTTGGAAAAAGTTCAGACGCTGTTGTTTGGAGTGCAGATTTCAGCACGGGTCAGAGGTGAGTTTTTGATTAGCTACCACAGCACTAAACTGTGGTTGGCTCCACCATTTTCCTTGTTGTCATGTCCTGGGAGCCCCCTTTAGGATAGCAGCAGTTTGCTATTGGTTGGTGTTGTCTCCTTTGCCAGGAGAAACTACCAAGGTGCTTAAGGTTCAAACGTTGCCCTTTGCAGCGAGTTTTAAGAGCACCATATCTGAAATGCTGTCATTTCCTCTACTTTCAAATGAGCATCTTGCACACAAATTAGAAGGTGGATTAATTTATCAGCAGTTGTGATTAATGATGCCACTAATACGAGCCCTAAGTATTCATAAATCTTGGCTCAGCTTCCCTCCCTCTCATCCTGACCGGTGCAGCTGCCTTAAAAATCATAATGTGCAATAGGAAAACATTAAAGCACTGTGATGCCTCTTACTTGCTTTAGGTCCTTGAGCCTTATGGACTGTAATTGATTCACTGGTATAGCTATTTCACTGAAGGACACAGAGAGTATGAGCTCTGTCTTCCACCATAAGGGCTAAATGTCTCTTTCTTCCTTGCCTAAATTCAGCTAATATTCCTTAATCACAATTGATCCAGGTGCTCTGGATTCCAGAAAAGAGCCAAATATTGCTGGCATTGTGAAAAAAAACAACATCCAAACAAACAACCAAATAGAAAAAGACTAAAAAAAAAAATTGGCAATTTTGCAGCTCCCAAATTAAGAGAAAACAAGAGAAGAAACTGAATACAGTAGGAAAAACCAGGAGGGAATAAACAGAAAAATGTTGCACTGAATAACATTTTCCCTTTTAGTTTAAATGGGATTTTCTTTTTAGCCTCTTCTAAGGACTTCTTCTGGGCATAATTCTCTCCAATAGCCCTACTAGTGATGTTGTGTTTTTACCGTAATTTGTTAGTCAAGCATGAACTAGGATCTCTGTGGGTTCCCATTCCCAGCCCTTTTGAAGGCTAAATAGTTCCATTCTCTGCCCTCATCTGCTGCCACAGGAGAAGAAAAGAAAAAATGTAGGAAATTTGGATTCGTCTAAGCCTGGCTTGGAAATCTTGCCTTGGGTGATGAAGCCGGACTGTGTCATTCCAGCTGACATTTGCATTTAGCATAGTTAAAGTTAAATGCCAATATCTGGCATTTGTACACTGCAATTAGCAGTATCATTTGTTCTCATCTGAGCAGTCTGAGAGGGTTTTGTTTTGTTTTTGTGAATGACTTGTTGGGATACTTTTCTACTGCAAATTTTTGAGAAAAAAATAAATCTGTTTTTGCAATGAAAATACTTCATTGTTGTTGTTGTCATTCTTCTGAGCAGCTATAAGCCATAGTGCAGAAAACAGGGATGTTTTTACCAACGCTGTGAAGTTTCTTAATGGTAACTCTGTTTGCCTGTTTTTCCAAAATGCTTGCAGTGTAGTTAGTAAGTTGAGGTCTCACTTAGGCACTTGTAAGTCTTGGTCTTGCTTGGAGCACAATGAGGGTAGATGTGGGAACTCAGGGGAGCTCTGGGTAGATCCTGTCTGCCTGCCTGGTGCTCACTGCAGGATGCAGTCCAAATTTGTCTTGGATTCACCAGCCTTGTTCTTGCTTGTGTTGTTCAGCTACTCAGAACATAAATAAGGCACTGAGCACCACGATGCTTTGACCCTGCTTCGAAGCCTCTGCTGTTGAGCCCCACGCAAAAGCCAAGCACTGAAAAATCACCAGACTGCAGGCAGAAGATGATTCCTGAGGTTGTTTCATCTCAGGAGGCTGGGGCAGTTCCAGCAAGTCTGCTCTGAATGCTTTTTCTCCTCTTTGCATTTTGGGGCCTTGGGCACTGTACCTGTGTTGAGTAAGAGCTTTGTATTTTGCGTGTTTTGAGTCCTCCGGAGGACCATGGGTCTTTTGGGAAGTGCAGAACATAACGTACCCCAGTGGCTTGTGAACAGAGCTGCCTTGGAAGACACAGGGAGCATGTACACATGAAGAGCAATGTCAGCCAGAGCCAACGTGGAACAGTACTTTAAAAAGACTTTAAGTAGGAGACATGGAGGGCTGTTAACACTCAGGGCCACATCCTGACCATCCCACTGGGCGCGCGTGCAGCCCAGCTGGAGCTGTGTTGCCTGGCGGGGCTCCACAGCAAGGAACAATAATCGTGTCCAAGGATGGCTGTCCTGCCTGGGTGGCAGCAGGGGCATACAGGGTTCTGCAGGCAGCGCACGGCAAAGAGGTCACTGAGGTTTTGAAGCTGTTGGCTGCAGGGTTAACATGCGTGCTGGCTGATGCACAGCTTCAAAGGAGATTTGGGGGTGTCTGCCTGCCCTGGCTGCACCTTGGGTGGTTTTGGGTCACAAGTTCCTGGTGCTGAGCTGGCCTGGGACATCCCAATAGCCACAGCAGTAGTGACTGATCATCCATGCGTCCCTCTGCTGACCTCCAAGAGGAACAGTGGATGTTCAGCCCATCCTAGGGGAACCAAGCTCCCTGAGCCCTGCTGGTACACCCTGCAGCTCCCCATAATCATGCCCAATGGGGAAGACCCCTATGAGAATGTTACAGCTCAGATCGCAGTGTTCACCAGTGGCTTCATCTCTAATCACCTGGCTCTCTTGAAACATGCAACCCCTTCCCCTCGCTTCTTTCTCCCCTCTGCTCATGCACCTCGGCCTGGACACCCATGGCTGGGACCCCTTGATGTACCCGCTCAATAACTGTTTCTCTTTCTCCATTCATGCCCACCCCAGCTTCTCGCACACACACTCCCTTGCATAAGAAACACAAACCTAAAATGCAACATGAATTAAGTTAATTATCCAATTAATTGTAGATACAACACATTGCTATTGTTTCACGAGCTCTTCCCAAAATTTAAAACACATTTAAGGAAAAAAAAGGCAAAACCAAATACAAAAAAAGATCTCTCTGCCAGGGCAAATCCTCAGCATGCTATGAACAAATAAAACATCTGTTTAAAGTAAATTGGGACTGGGGAGGATGGACTGAAGACAATAACAAGAGCAAGAAATAATAAGAATGACAAGGCAAAATCCCAAAGAATTACACTCCCACTTCCAGCCAGGGGCAGCTCTCTTGTTGCTGTGCAGGGCTCTTTAATAGAAGCTGTGATCAAGTTAGCTGGTCTCCTGAAAGTTAAATTACAGTAAAAGCAGCAGAAAAGCTGTCAGTCCCTGTCTCTTCGTGGTGTCTGTGATCAGAGGTGGTAGGGATGGAGGGGGGTGGAGTAAGAGGAATTAAATCTATGACTAAACATTTTTCACGGCAACAAAAGTACAGCGATTAAGAGATAAATTAATGCTCTGGCAACGCTTCCTGTTTTGAAGGATGCAGCAGCGGGTAATGAATGGCTGTGTTTGGAGCGAGCCTGAAGAGCCTCTCGCAGAGCTCTCCACTCAGGCCAAACTGCAATAAACTGGCCCTCCTCGTCTCCAGCTCCTGCAGGAAATGGACTTAAAAAATCTTTGGCAACCTCTGTGCCCCCTTTTTCCCCAGGGTTGTCGTCGATCGTTTGATCTGTCCCTTTCTCCCTCTCTCCCCCGCTCCTAACCTTTTCCCATTCCCCCTCCCTTGGAGTCTGAAGTCTATTTTCAGTGCTCTGCTGTTGAAAGGCTTTGAAAGTTTTGTTTTCAGCAAAATATTTCCTTGAGAGCTCCCGCCCTGTTCCCTGCTCCTTGCCATGGGCTTGCAGGTTACGTTTAGTGCTCCCTGCAGTGAGCCACTGTGCTCCTGTGTCCAGACTACAAGCGACAATAAATACCCCAGCTTACTTCTAGGAGAAACAGTGAGAGGGTGGCAGTGACATCTCTGGGTCAGTACCAAGAGTGTGGCCAAGCCACCGTCTTGCAGGAGCAAAGACAGAGTGGTGAGGGAGGGAGGGAGCTGGCATTTTCCATCGAGTGGAGGACTGATTTGTACAAATTGCAGAGCTGGCTTCCCTCTGGGCAGGATTCCTTTTCTTCTCATGGTTTTGGTGTGTGTGGCAGTGCCTTTGGGGGACACTTGGAGAGGAGAAAGGCTATTTGGGATGCTGTTTTGGTTAACCATTGTGCTGAAACTTGGTTGGGATCAGCAGCAACGCTTGCCACCGTGGAGCCCAAAGAGGCTGCTTGTTCCCAGGTCCCTGGGGACGTTGCCCAGCAGAGCATTAGCAAACAGGCAGGAGAGCCTGGGACCCACTTGTCTGTGTCTGTGTTGGTGCACCGCTGCAGCAGTGGGAAAGGGCCTGCCGGACTGTACCGCCGCCCCTCCGACTGCTCAGGAACACGAAACAATTTCCTTGGGATCAGTGCCCGTTTCCTCCCCGAATGAGCTGTGAACAAGGGCTTCCTTGCTGCCACAGCGTCCCACCCATATCCTCCCGAGCCCACCCTTCCAACACTACTCACAGCACTAACTCCTCGGGGAAACGCTGAACCAGAAGTTCAGCTGGGGAGGCTGGAGCTCAGCTTGGCCGTGGCAGAGGCAGAGGGGGAATGGTAACCTCCCTGCAGAACTAAGCAGAACTTCAGATGTGTAGAGGAGGGAGCTTGCTTTGACATTGGTGGCTTTCAAATGCCAGGGTTTACCATGTTCCTGGTGAGGACCCTGGGTACCTGGTGCGCACAGGCTGAAGGGGTCCTTAGCTTAAGAGCTGCTTAAGCTTTAATTCTGCCTGATGGACACTGTCTTCTGATTTCAACGTGTGGTGTTTTTTTACCAAACCAGCTAGTAATTGAGGGTCCTTTGCTGTTAGAAGCCCACAGAGTGGGTGTCGTTCTTGCTCGTTGGGTGTAATGGGCTGTGTTACACACCAGTTTGTTGTCGCATCCCACTGACGCTGCAGCTGAGAGCTTCTGTGGGGTTTCATCAGACACAGGCTAGGGCTGAGCTCTGATCCCTGCTCTGCGGTCTCAACTCTGCTCTGCAGCACAGTGTAGCTGATCTGTGAACCGATTTAACCTGCTGATTGAGGGTTCGTCCAGGCACAGAAGAAGCACCTCTTGGCAGCAGACTCCCCATGAAACAGATATTGGCCATTCCTCACCGCTGGATGTAGTCGGGATATGTGCTGACACCACCCTGCTCCGTGCTTCAGAAGAGGATCTAAAAGCAAGGTGCTGTCAGCCCTCACAGCCCCACACAAGGCTGCAGTGTCACACCCTCACCCGGACTGCCTCTGGAGCTGTTCTGCACCCTGGCTGTCTCGAAGGGACCCAGCTACTCCTGTGACAACAAAGAGGTGTGCTGATGTCCTGTGGTCCAGGCAGTGGGAGGAGGAGGGAAGAGGCAGGGGAATTTGGGGAAACACAAGCTGACATTGTCCTCGGCCGCTGAGTTTGGAGGCAGGGCTGCCAACTTGCCAGCTCCTTTCTGAAGCCACCTGGGTGCCTGGCTGAGCTTAAGTATCTCATGCCAAAGCAGTTTTCATGAGCGAGGACTGTAGAAACAAGCCAGAACCCAAAGCCCTGAACTCCCCTACTGAACAGAGTCTCAGGAGGGGGGAACTGAATTACTCCTTCCCTCTCACCTTCCGACCTCTGACGGGGCATCCTTTGGTTGCGGCTGGCAAGGGCAGTGAAAATGAGGAACTTGGAGGAAATGACTTGCATTTGCCTCCCTCCTTTCATTGTTTTTTCAGCTGTGGTAAGCTGGGCACCCCTTTCCTCTCCTGAACCGTGTCACAGAAGCTATATTAAACCTTAGGAACTATCCCCTGTGAGCACCGCCTTCCAGATGACAGGGTGTGGTGGGGACTTGTTTGCATGGCCCTGCAGGAAGGGGTGTGGGGGCACCCCACTGATGCCCCTGTGTCAGCACCTTGGTCAGGAATGGGCCAGCTCCTGCATGGTCAGGCTGGGGCCAGGGCAAATTGCTTGGCATTAAGGGAGAAGAAATGCTATCCCCACTACCTGGCTGCAAGGCTGGGACATACGTAAGGAAGAAAATACCCTGCATCCCTTCAGATACCAGGAACATTTCAAGAGCTTTGTGTTCTCAGTTCAAAGCGCAGACACAGGGAGGTGGGCATTTTAGGAAGCAAATGGCAATGATTAGAGTTTTAAGTCTTAAGTATTCATTTTGTTATAAAGGACTGAATTTGTATGCTTCAGAAAAATAGTCTTTTCCTCTCATTTGATGATAGGTTTCTTTCAATTGCCATAATTGTTCATCTTTTTATGAATGCATAACAGACAATGACGTGATTAAATCTCCGCCCAGGGCTTCCTTTCTGAAGATCATAGAGATACATAGAAATCACCCTCTGCTCTCTGAGAGGTTGTTCATTGCTGTCCAAAGCTGCTGTATAGACACATAATTATGCATTTGCCTGTATGCAGAATTCCATGACCTATTGGTGGTTATATACATGGCTATGAAAGTAATGAATTTTGCTCGATCCAGTCCCACTGATGCTGCAGCTTGTTATCTCAGAGAATACCACATTCTACACCACAAATTATAGTCAAACATTATCTGCTTTGGAGAAACTCGGTGATTGTAAAAAAAAACCAAAACAACTTAAACTCCTTGTAAAAGAGCTAGGAAGAATGAATTTAATTGTTTAGCTGGAAAATTATGGTTCAGGATTTGGGAAGAGTTGTCTGGTTTTCCTTGAAAGGTAACAAAGTGAAAAATATAGTGGGGCCAGGGGAATTTGATTCGAAGAACATTGTCATGAGAGGATATAAAGGACACCTTTTATATTCTCTCAGCACGATGTTCCTCATTAATGGATTAAAGTTCCTCTGAACTCTTACAGCAACTTGTTTTTTTAAGTGATACTGTAAGGCTATCACAGCTGACAGCGTTGCACTAATGAATCATTTTGTTGTCTCAGAAGCAGAGAGTGAAAGGAGAGAAACCTTCTAAGCAGAATGCTAAAATAAAAGAGAATTAAAAATTGATTTCAACTTGACGAAGCTATGTTGCACTTGGCGTGGAGCTTCAGCAGCTCTGTTCTTCCCCTTTGATGGACACCTGGAGCTCTTCTCCCCACTGACAACAGATTCATAGATGGACAAGGGAGGCAGGGAGGGAAAAAATATCCCACTTGTTTGTTTTCCCCACCTCTAAGCCACAGTATCACATACACGGAATCCTACATCCATGTAGGTGATGCTCTTTGCCATGACAGCTTTGCCAGGACTTCTCTGAGAATTTTGTATTTGAGATGTGCAATATCTAATGACAGTTGTCTCTATGTATCCTCCTCTCTGGGGAGAAACTTGGAGATCTCCTGAGAGGAGGCAGACTTTCAGCTGGTGTCAAACATAATAGCTCATTTGACTTCATGGCATGGTGGGAAGTTACCCCAGGTGAGTACTAGCTCTTGAGCCCTCAGACAATTCAAGCTGAAAGATTTCTGGCTTGGCATTAAAAAATGAAACTGATAAAAGGTTATCTCAGGGCTCAAGTCTGTTTCTTTTTTTCCTTCTACACTGGTCACATTCTTTTAACAGAAAATCTATTGTTAACTATTTTCTGGGTTTTATTGTAAGAATACAGAAATAAATCCTACTCCTCACTCAGTGTGGTGACAAGCAGTGGATCGTGGTGGGTCACTTTATGGGTCACTTTTAACTATTTTTTTAACTACACTTTCAACTATTTTTTCTTTCCACTAAGGTTTCTGCCTACAGAAACTGCCTGTAGTTGCCCTGAGCTGTGTCAGCTGGACATGCTCCTCACCAGGCTGGAAACTACTGGCTCAAGCCAAGCTTGAATGCAGCCACATCTTGTCACACATTTTTGCAGGTGAGGACAGCTAGCATAAAATGCACAGCACAGCACGAAACGCTGGAGGAAATGTTAACTGTAGGCTTTCTTGCCAGTATATGCTGCAGAGGCCAGCAGGCATGGCTTTCCTGAGCTGCGCAGTGGGGCAATGGGATGCCTTGGCAGTGGTGCTTGGCTGGGGAGATCTCATAGCTGGGACACACTGCAGGTTGCTGGAGACACATGTAATTTCTGCTAGGTTATAATAAAATAAGAAGTAAGACTTCTTGTTTTGGTCCATACAGAGGTATAAATACCCAGGTCTTCTGGTTCTTTAGGTCTCCTAGCTCTGCAGCTGGCATGAAGAGGTTTTCTTCCGTCAGCCCTGGGGTTGAAAGTGAATGAGAGTGTGTCAGAGCAAAAGGAGATCTCATAGATCCCTGCCAGCCTGTGCTTTTATTGCATCTCAGAGGAGCATGGCTGCATTTTGTCCCTGCCTATGGCAGGGGGGTTGGAACTAGATGATCTTATGGTCCTTATGGGGCCCTAACTATTTTGTGATTCTATGATTTGCAGTCACCTGAGGAGATGCTGCTGAACTAGCAGCTGTTTGTAGAGAGCTTGTGCACAATCAAATGATGGCAGGCACTGTTCCACCACACTGCTGGCAGCTTTTGGCATGCCAGAAAGCAGCCTAGGCCTAGTAGAGCTAGCGGTGGGTCCATAATTTTGCCCCTCCCCAAGCATAACAATGCCATGCTGTCAATATGTGATCATTCAACATTAA